>VDFB02114063.1:0-23870 GCA_007258455.2 Sequoia sempervirens
CCTCTGGAGGGGAGTGGTTCTATGATTTGGCATACTTTGAAAGTGGGGGCTTAGTTGATTAAACGTGCGCCTTTCTAGACCTGTCATTCAAGGTCACAGGCTCTTTTTCGGTTAGATTCTTGGGATGGTCACCCACTTATTCTTTCTGCTTTTCTCATCTTCAGCCCCTTTGTGATGTTTTTAATGTAGTTGGTTGGGACATCATTGAGCATTACAAGATTGTTGAGCATTGTGTCTCTGTTGTTACTTTTCGCTGGAGGCACCCTTTTGAGTGGCCACCTAGGGGGTTCAAGGGGGATAGGCGTGAGATTGTTCAACTTTTGGCTTCTCGTGCTTGTAACTCTTTGAGAGGACCAGATATTTTGGCTTGGGATGGTTATGATATGTCTGGGAAGTACTATGTGTTTGCTAGTTATAAGCAACTGGGTAGGCAGTTGTTTGGGGATATTGAGGTCCCTTGGTGGAAGCAAGTTTGGCACAAGTTGTCATGGCCCAAGTGAAATTTCTTCATGTGGTTAGTGGCTCAAAACTAGTGTCTTACTTGGGATAATTTATGCATGTGTGGATTCCAAGGCACCTCAATATGTGTGTTGTGTCGTGATTCTAAGGAGAGTGTCTCTCATCTCTTCTTCAAATGTTTTTATGCTAGGGAGATTTGGCATTTTTGGTGGAGGGTGTGGATTACGCCCTATGGGCATGTTTCCTCATTGGTTGAGTTTGTGGAACGGTGGGGCAGGGCCCCTATTTCTACTTCCTTTCTTCAAGCTGCTTGGGCTATTAGCCCATCCTTCATTATTTGGAATCTTTGGTTGGAGAGGAATCGTCAGATTTTTCAGGATGTGTTGTTGGTGGCCCCTCGCTTGTGGTGGAAATTTTTTCATTCTTTGGGAGAAACAACTGCGACTAAGTGATCTAACAGATTCAATAGCTCCTTGTGTTGTTGGTTGTTTTAATCATCTTCATCTTCCTCCTCCGTAGTGGTAGCTCATGTGCAACAGAAGTAGACATCCTACCCCAAAGGTGAATAGGGAGGGAAGATAGTCCCCTCCTCAGGGAGTCCTCAAAATTAACATGGATGACTCTTCTCGTGGGAACCCTATTCATGTTGGTATTGGTGTTGTTGGTTGGGATAGCTCAGGAGATGTTCAATTTATCTTCTTTGTTTATAAGCACCTTCATACTAATAATTTAATGGAGGCTCAAGTAATTTTATTGGTTGTGGAGCGTGGAAATCAATTGGGGTGGCGCAGGATCATATGTGAATCTGATTCAATTGGGGTGGCGCAGGATCATATGTGAATCTGATTCACAGGTTGTGGTGAACTTGTTGAATATGCGACATTTAGATGATGTTAGTTGGCATTTGGATTTGATTGTTGAATAGATTCTCAACCTTTGTGCTTCTCTGGAGTTTGTTACTTTCACTCATATTCAGGTAGAGAGTGGAATGGTGTTGTTGATTGTTTGGCTAAATGGGCTTCTGATCATATTCATGATTGGAACTTGGTGGATTGGGATCAATTACCCTGAGATTTGTCTCAACAATTGAACCATTTGATACAGCTTGATAGGGCTATGTAAAGGCCTTGCTTTGTAATTTTTCTTGTTTTAATAAATTTTTAGCCCTCTTTTATGTTAAATAATTTTAAAAAAATAAAATGCCTCCGTTTCTTAATGTTTTAACCTATATATTCTCAAATGCGTGCTTGAGGGAAATTAAATTTACTGGTAGTTTCATTGCTGGGAAAGTTATTATATAATGAGAAGCAAATTTCTCTCTAGACAGAGAACAAAATAGTGGATTACCTTGCTACATTGTATGATACTCTTAATGATTTCACATTTCAAAAGAAAAAGGAGACTATTGCTTTTCACAGATAGAACACTTCAGAGTGGACATTGAAGAACCCATGCATGTGATTAGGAAACCATTGCTTTTCATGCCATCACCTTGTCCATGCTGAGAAATCTCTCTCTACCACACTACTAACATATGAAGCTTGACCTATTGTGACTATGCTGTTAGTGTTAGTTTGTTGTGGATGGTCGTTGGTGCCTTGTATTAATTGGACAACACCCTTGTTTTGCTTCTTTTTATATCAAAAACATATGAAGCTTGAGGAGATGCAAATAATCACCGGTTTCTGTGTTGACGCAACAGATGGGTGTTGTAAAACTGTTGTAATCATCTTTGTAAAGAGTGGGTGATTGATGTGGCTCGCTTTCCATGGGATGAGTAACACAACTCATCAGCAATACATCCTTTCTACACAGATCGATGGAGATGGAGGAGGAGCACAAGTGGGTATTATTATTAACATTGGCATTTTCATAAGCTTTCTCTATTCGATCCATTGCTTTGTAGTTGCTCTTTTACTCACCCCAAATCCAATATTCCCAAATCAGAGGAGGAAAAATAGGTCCAAATAATAAGTTAGTGCAGGGGCGAATTGATTGAGGGACACAAATGAGCACCTTAGCTTTGCCCAATAGTCAACTTATCTATGTTATGTACAACACCAGTTGCCAAAATCCCAATGGCCATATTTCATGGTTGCAATACCATACTCAGGGAGACCATTAATATTGACCTTCACACACCAAATCCACTCGAAGCTTGCAAGACATTTCATCGCATCTATAACTCCACCTAGATTTGTTTTCGTTGCACCTGCTGCAATTGAATGTTCCTCCTGTCTCCATTACAAGCTCTGCAGAGGATGCTCTTCATGGGCGTCGTAGTTGAGAGAGGTAGGGAGCGCAATACAGAGGATAAAGGCGGAAAGGATTCAATAAATTTGGTCTAGGCGATTGATACATAAATCCTTTTAGGTTCTCCCCACAGGCATCAGATCTTACCCCACTAGTGTATTCTAGAATATCAACATCTTATTCCACATCACGCCTACCATAGTCTCTATCCAGTCGTAGCTTTAAAGTAAAAACATCTAATGTAATAAAGCATTGACTGACAGAGTGCACGTGGAGAATAAAAAATGTACACAGATAGATTGATGCCACTATAGATGCCTGGAGTAAATATGTATGATTAAAGTAGAATTATAAAAGAATAAGTAGTTTTTAAAAGAGAGATTGTGAAGAGGGAGATATCAGATGGTTAAGGAGATGGGTTAGTAGGCATGCGACTAACTTTGTGATCATGGAGAAATTATAGGAAATTTTTTAGGATCTCTATTTTTTTTAGAAATGTACTATAAAATCTTATCTATCTACAATTAAGGTTTAAAAGTATGACTTGTCATGTGATTGAGCACATCAACGTGTCTAATAGAAGATGTCCTTAAAATGTTTTTAAAAAAGTTTGACCAAAACTTTATCAAGAAATCTCTAGTATTCAAACATTAAAATACATTTGTTATTAAAATAATTTCATATATTTCCTCTAAATGTAACTTATATAATATTTAACTTCAAATCTCTATGTGAAGAACGTCCAGCTGGCTTAGAAGCCAAGATTTTGGACATGAATGTAGACATAAAGAAACTTTCACATGCGTGTCACATTTCTGTGAAGAGTAGTGCAGACTCTTTAGAAGTCCTATTCAGAAAGATTAGTGAGCTCAAGGAAGATCAAGTGTATTTTTCTGAGTTAATGGAGAGAGAGCGTTCGGTCAAAGACAAAGGTAAAAAAAGGTGCGAAAGATGATGGTAAGGGCCCGACTGTTAGAGGGTCTATTGAATGGAAAAAGTCCTTTGAAACTAAAAAGGAGATGCTAGACATGGTTGAATTGCATAGGAGTTAGGAGCTTGAGGTGGCCAACACCTTAAGCAGTATGAAATAGTCTTCGACTACTCTCTGTCTGTTTCCTGTTGGGTCTCAGTTTATTTTATGTTGTTTTTTTTTTTTGATGTTGTTAGGTGTTGCTGTTAGTTTACTATTTTATCTTTTATGCAACACCCTTTTTTGTTTGTAATTTTGGGTTCGGGTATACTGCTAGTGTCTTACTGTTCTTTATTTTAATTAGCATTTTGTGTCTTAAGTTATAAAAGGTTTAGATTAATCAAAACTTATATAACATTTAAATAATCCTAAAGAAATTCAATAACCATTATTATTGTTATATCTTACTCTCGTATTCAACATAAAAGATCCAATAAATAAGCACATATAACACTATTTTTAAAAATAATATATTTTTATTTACAAAATAACTTAAATACAACACAAATAATTATAAACCTATTTTAATTTTACTCTACATTTTATAATTCATCCTATAAATTTTTTATTTACTCTCTAAATATAAATGCCTAACCCTAAATTAAAATACTCTAAATCTAAATTGTTAATGTCTAACCATGAATTAAAAAACTCTAAATCTAAATTTTTTATACCTAACCCTAAATTTCTACATCCTAAAATCTATTCACATTATCCTTTGTACCATATTTTTGGCTAGGTGGTGTGGCATGGAAGAGCATGAGATGTATGATAGCTTAGTATTTTTTCTTAGCATGGGATGCTCTTTTTAACCTTAAATTACTACACCGTAAAATCTAAAGTGTTAATATCTTACCCTAGATTATTTTGAATATCTATTGTCTTAGACAAATAACTTGAGTTCTTGTGCAATACTTGATATTTTTGAATCTGCATAAATGAATATGATAATTTATGAAAAAATACATTAAAAAAATTGAATGTGAATTGAAAAAATAATACAAAAGCATTTTGATTTTTAATTAGTTAATAAATATGATCAAATGTACATGTCAATGATTGGACAATATGTTTCTAATATAGTGATTGCATAAATTATTGGTGAGAGTAGTTGTAGACTAGAACTTTTGTACAATCACTACTAATTTAGCCACATATAGATAATTTTAAGTACTTAAAATTTTGAACAAACTTAGTAAAAAATGACTACTTCTAGCCTTAGATTTTATAGCATTTTGAATATTAATGTCTCTATGTTTGATTGGTCCATGGAATTATTTTTTATTGGTTGTATTTTTGTTGTCATGGATTTAATTATGCTTATTCAATTATGATTGGTCAATTTTTGATTTTGTGTACTTCATTTAAATGTTTAAATATTTTTTTTTAAAGAATTTTTATTGGTTTCTTCTGTTATGACGAGTCTTATATGTTAATCTTGTAGGTGCAATGGTGGATGAGAGTTCAAAAAATGACATAAATAAACTAATTGTGAGAAAAATATATTTACAATTTGGAAGAGAATGTTGTCATTTAGATATGGTTAGTATCAATATTTAAAAAAATATATTAATGGCAGTCATGATATGCAATCACCTTTGTTATGTCACAATATAATTTATTTGATAAGTATTCTACTAGTTGAACATTAAGATCTATATTAATTTTTTTTTGGTTAACTTATTCAAACTATCATGTTGAAAAATAAAAACTAAATCTTAATTTGTATTATTGTATCCAAGAATTTATGCACATGAGATCTAATATTTATACATTTTATTTGTAAATGTGATATATAGTTGAATACATTTTTCATATACTCTTAAATATGAATCCAATTACCTTTATTTAAAAATTGATTCACATGATAGATAGGTTATACTATATTTAATATAGAGAAAATACAATTATATAATATTTAATAATATATGTATTTATGATTTTTTAAATAGAGGTTGACAAGTTCTAAAGTGTAAGGTTTAAAAGTTTCATATGTCACATATTTGGTAATATTTTAATTAATATGCGTGAAATGAATATTACAATGCTATAATATACACTTGTTTTAAGACTAGTATGTTTAATCACAACTACTACCTAACAATTGGACCTTACCCAACTATTGATCCCTCTCCCCTACACAAATGAGACATAAGCTAAATATCATACCTATTAAATTATTACACTATATGGTAAGTTACATGTAATTGAATTGAGTACATTTTTTTTCTTAGAGGGGTAAATGATTTGATCTAGAGCTATGAACTAGTAAGGTAACAAATGGGGGACCTCATCCCCAACATAAGCACTCAAAAATTACACCCAATAGAGTTTGAACCTTGATAAGAACAACAACACAACATTTAAACCATCACACTATGCCAATATTGGCTGAATTGAATACATTTTTGCAACTTATGAAAACAATTTTTCTTTAAGGTCAATTTAGGCTAACTAATCAAATGTAATTAAATAAGCATATATAAATTAGTTTAGATTAGTTAATTATAGTACTTGGAATTGATAATGAGATGATTTATAATATAAATTAAATTAAGAAAGTAAATGCCATAAATGATGGTATTATTCTGTTGGTTGATTTTTGTCTTTGATGAAATTTTTGAACTATTAGATGTATATTCATAAAATAATACCTCATAATTAGTGATATATTTTAGATTTTTTATAGGATTTGTGCTTTAGCATAGGATAATTTTATATGCCTCTAGGACAAGTTCACAATATGAACTAGTCCTTTGAGTTCAAATTCATCTTTGACCATTATGAGTTTTTGCTCTCTACCTTATCCAATTATTGTGAGGGTGGTAGTATTTACAAATACATTGGAAGGATTATCTCATGAGGATACAAGCTCTCCTAAGTCAATTCCTTGGAAATTTATACAAAAGATCAAAAATAGTAGGAAAGGGGCCTACTATAAAGATTTTCTACTCCTTGGTGCATCAAATTGAAATGTGTCACTATCAGTTTCTTCCAATGTACTAGGATGAGACTGTTGGACTCAAGGAACACTGAGAGGGGGGGGGTGAATTAGTGTTCCACAAATTTAAACTTTAAATCCAAATCTTAAGCCATTAACAACACATAAACAAAAATAAAGATGCAAGCACATGAACAAGATAATCAAAGCACCATAACACCAATATTTTTACGTGGAAACCCTGCTAGGGGAAAAACCATGATGGAGATTAATCCACAATTTATATACTCTGTTAAAAGTATGAAGAAAAGGGAATGCACATGCATTCACATTAATCTAGAGCTCATTGTCAAACAAGGTTCATGCCTTACAAATGTTAGAGATTACAACAAAATTGAACCGAAGATAGCATCTAGTTTGAGTTATGGAAGCTCATAAATCAAGTTTTGAACCTTCATCAACTCTGCACTTCACTTTGCTTGTCACCAACTCTTCTTTACCAGTACCCTCACAAATGCTCTTCCTGAATCCACACACCCAACTTATCCCTACAAGTGCCTTTATATCTGCACACAAAATGAAGAAAATGTTGTCATTTAGATATGGTTAGTATCAATTTAAAAAAAAATTATATTAATGCGGTATGTATGCAATCACCTTTTATTCATGTCATAATATAATTTATTTGATAAGTATTCTACTAGTTGAACATTGTTTGACTATATTAGATTTTTTTTGGTTAACTTATTCAAATTATCATGTTGAAAAATAAAAACTAAATCTTAATTTGTATTGCTTTGTATCCAAGAATTTATGCACATGAGATCTAATATTTATACATTTTATTTTAAATGTGATATATAATGAATACATTTTTCATATACTCTTAAATATGAATCAAATTACCTTTATTTAAAAATTGATTCACATATGATAGATAGTTATACTATATTTAATATAGAGAAAAATAATATTATATAATATTTAATAATATATGTATTTATGATTTTTTACTAGAGGTTGACAAGTTCTAAAGTGTATTTAAAAGTTTCATATGTCATATATTTGGTAATATTTTAATTAATATACGTGAAATGAATATTAGCATGCTATAATATTAATTTGTTTTAAGACTAGTATGTTTAATCACAACTACTATACCAACAATTGGACCTTACCCAACTATTGATCCCTCTCCCCTACACAAATGAGACATAAGCTAAATATCATACCTATTAAATATTACACTATATGGTAAGTTACATGTAATTGAATTGAGTACATTTTTTTTCTTAGAGGGGTAAATGATTTGATCCAGAGCTATGAACCAGTAAGGTAACAAATGGGGGACCTCATCCCCAACATAAGCACTCAAAAATTACACCCAATAGGGTTTGAACCTTGATAAAACAACAACACAACATTTAAACCATCACACTATGCCAATACTGGCTGAATTGAATACATTTTTGCAACTTATGAAAACAACAATTTTTCTTTAAGGTCAATTTAGGCTAACTAATCAAATGTAATTAAATAAGCATATATAAATTAGTTTAGATTAGTTAATTATAGTACTTGGAATCGATAATGAGATAATTTATAATATAAATTAAATTAAGAAAGTAAATGCCATAAAAGTGATGGTATTATTCTGTTGGTTGATTTTTGTCTTTGATGAAATTTTTGAACTATTAGATGTATATTCATAAAATAATACCTCATAATTATGATATATTTTAGATTTTTTATAGGATTTGTGCTTTAGCATAGGATAATTTTATATGCCTCTAGGACAAGTTCACAATATGAACTAGTCCTTTGAGTTCAAATTCATCTTTGACCATTATGAATTTTTGCTCTCTACCTTGTCCAATTATTGTGAGGGTGGTATTACAAATACATTGGAAGAGATTATCTCATGAGGATACAAGCTCTCCACAATTCCTTGGAAATTTATACAGATCAAAAATAGTAGGAAAGGGGCCTACTATAAAGATTTTCTAGTGCATCAAATTGAAATGAGTCACTATTGGTTTCTTCCAATGTAGGATGCATATGTTGGGAACACTAAGAGGTGAATCAATGTTCCACAAATTTAACTTTAAATCCAAGCCATTAACAACACATAAAAAAATAAAGATGCAAGCACATGAACAAGATAATCAAAGCACCATAACACCAATATTTTTACGTGGAAACCCTGCTAGGGGAAAAACCATGATGGAGATTAATCCACAATTTATATACTCTGTTAAAAGTATGAAGAAAAGGGAATGTACATGCATTCAGAAACATTGCCTAGAGCTCACTGCTCAAAACAAGGAAGGCTTACTGTCTTACAAAATGTTAGAGATTACAAAAAAAGTTTGAACTGAGAATATAACATCTACAAATGCGCGGTTTCAGTTTCGGTGAAGCTCATAAATCAAGTTTTGAACCTTCTATCAGACTTTGCACTTCTCTTTTTCTTTGTCACCAAATCCTCTTCTGTACCAGAAAAATTATCATAGCTGATCTTCTGATATTCACATACCCAACTTATCTGCCCTACAACTACTCTCTTATATCTAATGCACACAAAATGAATTTCCAAAACTCGCATAAATACCTGCTATCTAGAATTCAAATGTTATATGTTGGCTTCACACAAAATATAATATTCTCTACATGTCGGCTTCAAATCATAAATAATTTTTGATGCATGCCCACACACATAAGCCAAAACATAGCTAGGACCCAAAACAAAATTCTCAAACATAAAAAAACAATTAAACAATCATCCCTTATATATCTGCAACACGCTTCATTGATTAGGTCAGCCATAATGAACATTTAATAGATAGAAAATCATTCTGCTAGATCTCTTTACTCATACATGGATTAATGCAACATCACAAAACTTACCAATAAGGTACCATTCATGCTTAATAACCTGTCTTGGAGATCCACAATACAAGATGATGATCTGGTGAAGCATATGGATTGACATACTAACCGGATACCTTGTTCATCATGTTCTCTATCGATAATACACTGTACTTGACTTTAGCTCCTGGTATGACTAGGTTTGGATCTGTGGACCACAATAGTGACTTCAGGTGCCATCAATGACAACACTAGAAGCCATACCAATAATCTCCTTGAGCCATATGCCAACAAAGAGAACATGTATTCTATATGAATACAAATTAATGTATTTAATTTTTAAATACTAGCACATAACATCAAATTATGCTAAAATTATTTGTTTAGTCATCTTAAGGAAATAAGGTGAATGGGGCCAATAAGCTAAATTTAAATTTAAATTTTAGAAAGAAATGGCATAGGCTTGTGATTATGGGGTCACCTTGCGACCATGAAAATTTCTTAATACAAGTAAATAGATAGATACATATGGAAAATGGGTCTATAGAGATGGGTATACATGTAAGTATGATAAATGGGTAGAGAAGGTGAATTCATAAAAGTGTGTGTATAAAGATAGGGTAGAGGCTACTTGTATAGGGATTATATGTGTATAGAGATGGATTAACCTAGGGGAATGAGTATAACTTCATACAAGATCATGCAATTTGTCACTACATACATGTATGGAGAGATCTTTTAGTAGGCATAAAAATAAATAGAAAATGATATTGATACATGCAAATATAACCTTAATCTAATATGAAAATGATATTGATATGTTGGTGCATGGAAATCTAAAATTAATAATGCATCTCAAAGTACAAACATGCATGTAAAGTAAATATTTTAACATCAAAGGATATGAATGGGTTCCAATCCATATAAAATAATGGATTCTACAAGGTATCTTCATGTAAGTATGTCCTTCAATGTGTGCTCTCCATGAATCTTGAAAAATAGAGAAAAAGTTTACAATGAGTAGCTTATATATCCTAAATAAAAAACAATATACAAAATAGGAGGTCGCCAAATATTTAAGAAACATGAAAATACTAAATGAGTGAAGTTAGAAATATTTTTCTAATTCAAAAAATCATAATAATGTGTTTAACATGTAATTTGTAAAATGATAACGAACATGAAGCACAAGGCATGTTATATGTGATAATTCTTTATCTAGTTGTGATTATAAGCCTATGTAGCACCTATCACTACTACCTTAAAACTCAACATAGGAATGTTAGGGACAATATATGATCCCATTTTATTTTATTTTATTTATAGGATGCAAGGAATTGAGGGAGAGGGAAAAATATACATGAAAATAAATGTATTCTATAGATAAGTATGTAAACACATGAATTTCATATAAAAGCAATAGTACTAATGAATACCATGTGATAATAATGTGTAAAATATAGAATGATAAATAATGTAAAGTACATATAGAATAGAGATAACATTATCACATTAACCCAACCAAAAAATTTGTCATTCATATCTTCAACACTAGAAACCAAGAATTTCATCTATGGTGAGCAATAGGAATAGGAGTGAGGGTAGAAGTTTGAATTTCCCTATTGTAGAGGTTGAGGGAGATGATGATTTTAAGGATGAGGTGGATGGGTTGTAGATGGTGCTTCCTAACAGTTGGCTTCTTGGAGTTGGCAAGGAAGTAGTGGGGTTGCTGATGGCGGTTGGTTTGTTGTTGGAAAAAAAGTTTGAGGGCTTCTATCTGGAGTGGCAGAGTGGGAAGATGAGCGGGTGCAGGGGTTTGAAATCTTCATCTAGTTGGCTTATTGGAGGTGTTAAGGAAGCAACTTAGTTTCTGTCGACTAGAAACTTCTTGTTGGTGATAGCTATTGTGGGATGCTTTGCTAGTTGTTTGTTGTTGCTTGGTACCTATCATTTACTTATGGCTGGCAGGAAGGCATTTTCTTTCTATGGTGAGAGTGTGGCTTGTGGGAAATAATTTTTTCTTATGTTGCTTCTTTACTGTTGGGTGTTTTGTTTTTGTTGTTGTCTTTTCAGCTGGAGAGTTCCTTTGTTGTGTGCTTTGGGTCCTTTGAGGAGGGGTTGTTTATGGAATGGCTTATCTCTAGTCTTGGTTAGCATATTGGGGTCATTAGTGTGCTCATTGTGTTGGCCTACACTCTGACTCCTTCCTTCTTGGTTTCCCATTTTCCCTTTAGGATTTCTCAGTTGATGGTAGACAAGTTGTTGATGAAAACTGATGAGGGATGCTCTATTGGTAGTTCGCTGATATTTGGTCCATGTAATTTGTAGATGGATGGCGCGAGATATTTTTCTTTCTACGGTGTGAGCGTGGCTTACAGGCAACATTTTTCTTTCTCTTCTACTGCTTTCTTGTTGACTAGTGTTTGATTTTTGATGTTGGTTTTTCAAATGGAAAGTTCCTTTATTGTGGGCTTTGGGTTCTTTGAGGAGGGTTTGTTTTTGGAATGGCTTATCTTGGGTCATGATCAGTGTATTGGGGTGGCTGGTGTGCTTATTTTTTTGGCCTGCACTTTAACTCCTTCCTTCATGGTTTCCCATTGCCCCTTTGGGCTTTTTCAGCTGACAGTGAACAAGTTGCTATTGGTGAAAGCTGCTAAGGGATGCTTAGCTAGTTATTTGCTACTATTTGGTCCCTATAATTCTAAAATGGATGATGGGAGGCCTTTTCTTTCTGTGATGTGGGTGCGACTTGCAGGCAACAGTTTTCTTTAGCTACTTTCTTGTTGTCTGGTGTGTTTTTTTTACTGCTGTCATTTCAGCTAGAGAGTTCCTTTGTTGTGTGCTTTGGGTCCTTTGAGGAGGGTTTGTTTGTGGAATGGATTATCTTTGGTCTTGATTAGTGTATTGGATTGCCTGGTGTGTTGATTGTGTTGGTTTTCACTTTGACTCCTTCCTTCTTGGTTTCTCATTGCCCCTTTGGGCTTTCTCAACCGATCGTTTGGTGCTTGTGGTTGCTCCCAAATTTTTTCTCTTTGGCTGGGCTATGCTTATTTTTGTCCCAGTTGTTTTTGGTGATGGTGGTAGTTTTTGTTGTCCTTGTTCCTGATTTATTGATGTTGGTTGGGTTGTTTATAAAGTTATATATGTTTTCCTAGAATAATATGTGCTTTTATGTTTTCTTCTTTTTTGTTGTTGGTTGGGTTGATTTCTAAATTCATCTTGAAGGCCCAACTTCTAGTGTGTGGGTCGCTGATACTACCATATGAAGTGATCTCTAAGTATTTCTTTATGTTTCCATCTCTCTTGGTGCCTAAGGATGTGATTTCTTGTGCTACTGGAGTGATTTCTTTCTATTGGGTGCTATAGCTAAAGTATTCTTTTAAGGTGAAGAGTGCTCTTATTGAGGTGGAGATGCATGTTGTAGGTTTAGTAGAGAGATCTCTTTTTTCCTGCTTGTTCCTATTGAGGTGGAGCTTGTTTGTGCAGGAGAATGGTGGCTTTGGTGGTGATGGCTCTCTCAGCATCATCTCTTATAGAGGGGAGCCCTCCCCTATTAAGGTAGAGTTTAGGATGGTTGATCAAGATGGATGGAGTTGCAAGGAGGTTGTTGCTTCTTAGTGCTATGTGGTGCTCTAACTTTCCCATGGAGGTGGGGAGTTTAGATGTGCTTGTTGTGATGGAAAATAGGGGTTTGAGGGTGTTATGCACTATTAAGTTGTCTAAGTTCTTTGGCTCAATATGGGTTGTTTTGAGCGATCAGTTAGTTGTGGCTTGGCTGATTGAGACTATGTACATGATTTGTTAGGGTTCAAGGTGGCTATCAAAACCTAGTTGTAAAATGGTTTAAGGTCCCTTTAAAGCCTATTTTTTGTAGCTTGAGTTGTCTTGAATATCTTAAGAGGGATGTTGTTGATGGGTTGTAGCTAGTATGTTGATTAGTTTACTTGTAGCTTCTTTTTCTTGAAAGGGTTTTAGGTCCCTTGAAAACCTTCTTGTAATGGGTTTTGGGTCCCATCAAAACCTAATTTTCCCATAATAAAAAACATCAACACATTAAGGATTCCACTAAGATGAGCAATAGTAAGGTTACTAATGAATCCTCCAAAGAGTAACAATTTCAATAAATACCTTTGAAATAAAAAAACTCTAGCCTTACCCAAGTATCTAAGTATCCATGAGCACTTACAATAAATCAATCCATGTTAATACTGAAATACAACACCACAATTTCATGAAGCTCCCAAGCACATGAATAATGTACTCAATACCAAGCAAACTATCTAGATCATTTCCAAAGCTCCAATTATAGAATCAGGAACACATCATGACATAATAATCTAACATCTCCTCCTAGGAGATCACATGCTCCAAATAATATATTTGGCTCCCTAAATGACCTATATCATGGAAATACTCTAATTCACAATGATGAGAAGGGAAAAATTTAGTGGCAAATCTTCACCAATTAGCAAATTCTAGAAATCAGCCAAGTCAAAATTGGCAAATTAATCGCACCCAATAGGTGTCCAAATTGCTCGAATTTTACAAATTATCGGTTCAATGCATGTCCATTCGCCAAAAAATTATTTTATGAGGAATATTTAAGCAACAAATTTACCATAACAAACTATGCATTTCAAATGTATCGACTAATATTTTCACCTAGAATCCTGGAAGCATGTAATAAAACACCTACATATTCGCCAATACTATTAAAACAACATTGTATGAGGACCCATTTTGCCAATTAAAATTTACAAATAGTTTCTTGTGAAGACCCATTTTTCCAATTAAAATTTATAAATAGTTTCTTATGAGGACCTATTTCGCCAATAACATTAAAAAATAATTACATTTGAGGACATATTTCACCTTGAAAATTACAACGTATTGTTGTATAAGCACACGAGATTTTCCAAATTTTTAATATACCATTTAAAAATCTAGTGGAATTCACCAAATATGGATTGATATAAATACAATCAAAATTGTCATTTATTCATACACATTTTGTTCATTTTGAGGTTCTACTTCTCAATTTGAAAGTCAACAAAAGCCAAAAACATAGACTTAAAGGTGAGTGATCATTTCTTCATAGTGTTATTAGTTATAATAATAAGATTTCTTTATATCTTTTCCATTATTGCTTCAGTCTTAAATATGATATTGAGTAGGGAATGGGATCTATATTCTCTGTCCTTCTTAAACAAGAAGACATTCTTTTCCAACTTTTATTCAAAGTGAGAGATCAATATGTCGAGCAACAAGGGTAAGACTCCTCAGGGTAGTGAAGGGACTGGGAGGTCATCAAAATGTCCAAAATGTAGAGTTACCATACAATATTACTTTGGAAATTGCAAAGCTTTTGTTCCATCAGATCAAGATGGAGCTACATCATCAACTCTTCCACCAAATATTAATGAAGAAGGCATTCACAATACCTCACCATCACTAGAAGGTCAAGGTGAGATTGTCATTTGGTTAAATCAAAATGTATCAAATAAAGATGACAATAGCGCAAAAGATCTTCCAATGGATACCCTGGTTAGCCAGAATGAGATAATTGACTTGGATGAGGATGATGTTGGTAGCAGAAAAAGAAAAAGCAAATAAAAAATGGGGCATGAGTGGGAAATGACAAGGAATTTTCAACTTGGTTGGTTTTCAAAGTACCCATTCATTGTACTAGTGGGGAAAGCAAACGATCTTGAAAGTGTAACAAAATGCAAGGGTACAATTTGTAGTTGGAAATATGGAAGAGACAAGAAGTTGTAGCTAAAGCTTGACACTATAGAAAATCATATCTGTAAAGTTTATGAAAAACAAATCATAGATGGAAAGGAACAATCAGTCATACGATGGAAATCAAAGGAATAATGTCTTCATGTTAAGTATGCTGCGGAATATGAAGAGCATAAGAAAAGAATGTTGAATCTTATTGCATGTCAAGGTACACTTGAGGATCAATTTGGAAAAGCAATGGAAACAACAAATTTGTCAAAAAATGTTTAGATGAGTGTTTCTTTTCATATTTTTTCTAGAGGGAATCCTATGACAAACTACCCAAAATGTTCTAGTTTATTATCTTTTTTGGGTGTTTCTCACTTTCCCTTCTCACATTGGTCAATAAGCAGCTAGATGGGGAATGGGAAAATTGTCTTTACCCTACAGTGGAAAAGAGGGAAAGGTTAAAAGGAGAAGTAAAAAGAGTCAAACTTCATTGCATTATCTTTAGATGAAGTTGCTATGGTAGACAAACAACTTCTTGGGTCTATATGCATTTGTACTATAGAACAACATGTTAAGTCAGATCATCTTCTTTGTGTTCATAAAATGAAGGACAATACAACATCACAAAATTATTTGAACTAGTCAAGAAATATTTGAATGAAATTGCAGGTATGGATGAGTTGACAATTTCCAAAAAGTTGGTGTGTGTAGGAGTTGATGGACTTGTAGTGATGCAAGGTTAAAGGAGCGGTGTTTGCACAAAGTTACAAAATACTTGTGCACCATACATGCTTGGCATTCACTGCATGGCCCACAAAATAAATTTAGCATTCAAAATTGTAAGCAAGTTTCCTACAGTATCAAAAGTTGAAAATCTAGTCCATGAGATCCACGCATACTTTTGCCAAAGTACCAAATGTTTCACAGAATTTCAAAAAAATTCCGAGGGAATAACACTAGGAAACAAGCTTCTTAAGGATGTTGATACCAGATGGATCTCCCTGCATGGATATAGAGACACTCTTGAATTTAGCTAGACTTCTCCCCATGTTGGATGTGATGAACAATCTTATGAAGAAAGCCCAAGATAGAACTATGTATATTTATGAATATTCCAATCTACATAAACATACATGCTTGGCCCTCAACCATCTATATCTAGATCTAACACAAGAAGGCCCAAATTACTTCATGTGGCAGAAAATTACTGATTTGAATAATCCTGATAATTATTTACAATTTAATGCAAGTGGGAACTTATGTATCTGTGTACGTGCATATGAGATACCAATGTACCACTGTAAGACAACCAGGTGTTGGGAATAGGATGTCATTTAATTGCAAATCTAAAGATATTTCATGTATCTCCTAACTCCTTGGAAAGTGTTCCCCAACACTAGGATTAGAAAGAGATTAAATTCAAATGAAATGAACATGTGAATTGACATTTGTAATTATTCCTAAATGATAGGAACATGTGGGGATGCCCAAGAAGAGCTCCTACAAAATAGGAGCACATGGGGCGCCCACATGGAAGGTGGAACCCACCTTGATTTTAGTTAATTGTTTGGAGAAAGATAACACTTTAGTAATGCATGTAAAAAGATCTAGAAGTTGGAACATTATTTATATGAATGGAGTTTAGTTGGGTTAGTTCAATTTAATTTAGTTTAGTATTAGTTTTAGTTATGGTTAGTTATCTTTGGATTGCGTGTAGTTAATTTGAGTTATATTAGTTGACCCCGGTTGAAACATTTGCGTACTAATGACAAGTTGCATGGTAGATAACAGTAGCTACATTTAATTAAGAGGGATGATCAGTAATACATGATCTTTTACATGAATAGTGGAGAATATATTTGGATTATGGCAGACCCTGTAAATAGGGATGAGATCTTGGAGTTAACACCTTTGCATGAGAAGATATTTACAAGGCTCAGTTAAATGGGGCCCATTCTTGGGTGCCAACTTTGAGGAGAAGCTTGGAAGATATCTTCGTTATCAACGTTGAGTTAAGACTTTAGTTTGGGATGCCCAAATTGATTAAGGACTTGGTTTGACATTGTTTTTCATGGAAGAACTCTCCTTGCACAAGAATGGAGTAGATATTTTTGAGGATTTTTATCCTCTTGTAATTGCCAACTCTTTGGAGTTTACAATGTTGAAAATTGTCTATTTATTGCAACAAGATGAAGAGAGTTCTAAGAGAGTAATTTTGTGAAGCATGGCACATGATGTGTGGATTCATGCTTGGACACATGAGAGTTTATTGTAGGTTGTGAAGAAGAATTGTTGAAGGAAAAAGAAGCATCTCAAGCAAGGATTGATAAATAATTATTATAATTTGTTCTAAGGTTAAATAATACAAGCACTATTGATAAAGAGTACTTTTATGTATCCACACATCCTATGCCATGCTTCAAAAAATTACTCTCTTAGAACTCTCTTCAACTTGATGCAATAAATAGACAATTGTGAACATTGTAAGCTCCAAAGCGTTGACAATTACAAGAGGATAAAGCTCGTCACAAATGTCTGGCCATTCTTTGATAAGTAAACCAAGTCTTCGGGCATCCCCAGGCAAGTCTTCAACTTTCGATGTTGAAATCTTCGAAGCTCTCCTCAAAGTTGGTGCTTACTTAAGCCTTGAAATGTTTCTCATGCAGAGGTGCTCAAGGTCTCCAACTTGGAAGGCAGGTGGTCGAAGTCGGTCTTTGTTAACTAGTATGTCGCTAAACATCTGCGTGATTGTCATCCTATACGATATTGGCCGTGAACCGAGTCTCATTAGCAATACGGCTTCGAAGTCGGCTGAAGTCAGCAATGCAATAAACAACAATGCGTGGCGAACCACTGCTTAGTGAGTGATTGGACGGCGAAGTAAGCTCCACTCATGTAGTAAGGTGCGTGAAGCTTCTGAGGATCATGGGCGCTAAAGTGTTATCTTTCTCCAACAGTGGTGGGTTCCACCTTCAATATTAATACTGTAAGGAGCTCTTTGTTTATCCCCATGTTTCTGTCATTGAGGAGTAATTACTAATTTTACGAGCCATGTTCGTCTAGTAGTTATTAACTATCTAATATTGAGAACACTTTCCCAGGACTTAGGAGATACATGAAATATGTTTAGACTTGCAATTAAATGGAATCCTATTCCCAAAATTTTCCCACTTGACATTATACATTGCAATTATTATAAACAAGGAATCATTCTTATAAATCAAGTACATGACTCAAGGCCAATGGCCTTCCTATACCAAGAACCAATACCTTTCCCAAGTCTCTATAGCCATTTCTTTTGTCACTAAAACCTACACCAATGTATTCATGAACACAAGCATCAAATTCAAATGATAACAAAAGACTCCGAGTGACTTCCACAGTCATACCAAATTGGAATAGAAACCATAGGAAGTTTCTAGCTCATCCAAAATTGTAATAGGTAGAACTTCATGCTATCAACATAGCAACCCAAATTTGCAAACAAGTCTTTGTAATCCACCATCTGCAAAATAAGACTCCAAGGTAACAACACCCATAGAAATGCGATAAAAAACCTCTAAAGTAACTCACTGTAGTAAAGTGTAACTAGTCCAAGAGAGGTACCCCTCTTATACAAAACACATATACGTTCTAGAACTCCCACTACATATGTAATGTCAAATCTGAAAACAAGATCACAACATTAACAAGTCCTTCTATAGCACTTCACATAGAGGATGTGGCTAACTCCTCTATCATAGTGTCAAAGAAGCATACAATGATATGCAAAATACATCTCTCACAACACAAGAACCTTCAATAAGAAGACTATTCCCACAAAGAGAGAACTTGCAAATCAAACCATGTTCTTATACCACACTAACATGTGCCAAACTCTGTAAAGTAAGATCTCCTTCAACACTCCCAAATTGAAAAGATATCAACATCTAACCATTCAACTTATAATGAAACATGGTAGAACTTAGATATAAACCTCTCACAGAAAGTAGATCAAACTTAGCCAAACACTCCCACAACAGAAGGGAATATTCCCAAAGCCACTAACTATCTCGTGTACCTTTCCTACCCAAATCCTTAGAACTAACTCAAGTTCAAGATTGCAAGGAGAACAATGGAAATACATAAAATCATGCATCTACTTCTCAACAATGCATAAGAGAAGTCAAGATACATCTTAATAATGCATCTAATGATCAGGCATGCAACACTCTTAGATCATTTTACCTGCCGAGTAGACCAAGAGTGGGATACAAGATTGTCTTGTGCATACAATAGACAACCTTCTCATCAAGTCTATGATGGAATCATATCCATTTCCAAGTGTAGGCTTATTGATCTTTACTATTGAAAGAAATTTTCTTACAAGTAACCATTCCAACATATATCTCTTAATATAAGAAATATCCAACCTAACCCAAGTCTCTCTAGTGTCCATGAGCACCCACTAATCAATCCATGCCAACTTCAAATGCAACCTGCATAATCATGAAGCTCTAAGCAAATGATTAATACTCAAAACTAAAAATAACTACATCCTCTCCAAAGGAAGAACAATAACACCTTTACCAAAGACTCTAAGGGTCCTCCATGAAACAAGATGTTAAAACCTCTTCAAATCACATGAAGATAACCATATCCTACCAAAGCTCCCACTAAACTATGATACCGAGCTATGCATGACAACAAGATAAACATCAAACCATCACTATCAAAAATTCCCACTGCAACATGTAACCAAGCTATCCATGACATCGTGATAAACATCTCCTAAATAAAGATCATCCATACATGCAAAACCATGAGCCCCAAAACCATGGACCAATTCAACTAGCACAAAACCATGTGTTAAAGACCACTAAAGGTTAACCCACTAACTATAACCCAAGAACTCGTTTATCCCAACTTCCCTCCCCTTACCACCTAGGAGAACTCCTCTCTTACTAGGCCTTTCCTTTCAAGGATTGAGCAAGCCATACTAGGTCTTACAACCATCAACCCAAATACATTGTAACATACGTCTTTTACAAATCTACAATAACACAATAGTAAAAGCTCCCACTACAACCAAAAAACCTTCAAGCTTTTAAGAGAAAGGTTCCCCAAACTCTACCAAACTGTTAGCTTTGATACCAAATGTTGAAAATGGAGGTGAAATTGTAGCTTAAAACTTGTAACACTATTATACTATAGATTTAATTAAGTTTTCTTTATCACAATTATTTGTGTATGATTAATCTGTTTAGATTCATTTTACCAATTGTAGAAGTAGACAAAAGATTGTAGAAGAATAAGAGCAAAAGATTGAAAGTGACATGACATATACCGTGGAGAGCACTTTACAGGTAAAACTCCACCACGGAATCAATAGTTCTTGTATTATTTAACCTTAGAAAAGGGATTGCAATAATTCCTCATCAATCACTTACTTGAGATGCTTCTTTTCCTTCAATAGTGGTAAAATGAATCTAAGATTAATCATACACAAATAGTTGTGAAGAACACTTAATTAAATCTACAATATAATAGTACCAGTACAAGTTTTAAGCTACAATTTCACCTCCGTTTTTAACACCAGGTGCTCTAGCAGAGAAGTAGTTGTTAACAAGGAATATTTTAATGGCATTGTTAAATCTGTTAGTGATAATTTGAAGGAAATTGCAAAATCTCTTTCCTCATAGATTCGTGAAAGATTCCCTCAACATGAAAAATACTTGTGGGAAGCACCATGGGTATTGTGTATCCTCAATTTTTGGGTAAATGAGATAGCAAATATTTTTCATTATAAAGTAAAAATCTTGATCGAACAATTTTTGAAAAGTGTAACATACAATGAGTAGACAATAGAAGGAATTTGAAATGAAGCTAAGCTTAGACAACAATGTAGGAATTTTGCAATAGCTATGAAGGATCAGTATAAATCCATGGGCACAGAGAAGGCCTTTGAACCGGGATCAATAGAAAAGGTTTGGACAAGCTTAGTTCAGAGTGAAATATTGTGTGATTCAATATCAGAATATTTCAAACTTGTTGATTTATATCAAACAATGATATTATGAAGTCCGGTGGAGGATGATAGATTTAGTAGTAGATTGACATTTTTGAAATCAAAGTTAAGAAACAAACTAGACAAGAATTTGGAAAATTGGCAGGGGAATGAAAGGCGTGTATAATGTAGAAAGTATCGGCGCGGCTAAGGGTCACATGTGAAAGGGGATCCAGGACCATTACTTAACACTCAATTCAAACATTGGTACTAGTGGCTGGCGATTAAGGAGGCCCGGAAACGGATGAAATTCACACAAATTAGACAATGAATGTTGAATTTGAGACACAGGCTGAAAAAAATGAAGAGAAAAGTTGGAATCAAATTCAAGATGACTCTTTTACTTTATCTGATGATGAATGTCAGTTTGAGGACCCTAACTCTATTTTGGAAATGGAAGAGAATTAGCAAATTTTAGGTATTTATACTGCACTTCATGGATTAGTTTCCATTATTCCATACTGTAGTTGATGATATTTTATCTTGTATTCAATAAAATTGTGAATAATTGCACTTCATGATATTTTATTCTATATTTCACTTCATGAATCATATTCCAAACGCAGTTGATGATATTTTATATTGTATTCCATGGTATTGAATTTGATATGTGATTTTCATCATTTTTAAAGAACAAAACTTATCACACTACTTATAAATTCCTATGCGTTTCCATTCACACAATCTTTTGTTGAAATAATGAAGATTATTGGTACCATTCCTTGAACAAAACTATAGGTTCAACATCCATAACTTATAAATAACCATTGATTATTTTGAGTTAGATGATAGTGAATGCAATACTACAGAGCAAGATAGGTCGATATTATATTTAAAATTAAAAATATTATAATGTGTTTTCCTTTTACCTACATTGTAATAATCTAATTCAAAGTTGACTAGTTTTTACCCATTCTTGGTCTCTCAAGTCATATCTTATGCCTTTACATCATGTACTGACCGACCCATTGAGCCTAGTGTTCCCAATTGCTACCCGTAGAATCCATGTCTTATGCAGGTCATAAAATTCTTTAATTCTTGTTCTTTCCTTAAGTTTAGGTTTTAATATTCACTCAATATCATTCATGTTATAAACCTAGGTAGACGGCCCATTTTAAGTCATGTAATGAGTGCATGTGCTGATTAAAATTCTTTGTTATGCTTGGCGGGTCCCATTGACTGCTTTCTATTAGTTCCCCTCCATCCCGCAGGATTAAATTAATCAAATTAAGGAGCCGATGGGATAGCAAGCAGGCGACAACTAGATACCCCTTTGGGGGGTCCTACCAATTCTTGAAGACACTGATGATTAAAGGTGTTCAAATCAATGGTTAAGATTTGTCGACGGTTGGATCTAAGGATTTGATCCTAGCCGTTAGATTGGAGGATTCGATCTTGGTCGTTCCTTGCTAGCCCCACAAGAATAAAATAATACTTTTTGAAATGTTGCGGGTCAGCAGGTTGAAGACACGTGTTCCACTACAGGTGTGGGAACTGGTCTCCACTCATATCCCCGATGCCTTAAGGTTTTAAATAGACAATCCACATGCAACATTGAGATTTAATCTCAACCGTTCCCTGATCACCCCGCATGAATAAAATAGTTTTTGTGCATAATTTTTGTTATCCTGAGGATGTAATCATGATTTTTTTTTAATTCTAGTAGAGCTCCTAAATTTTTTGAAAAATTTGAGCTTGTTCCATGCCCTATAATGGTCTGTTGCATCCGTGCCCAAGGGTAGGGTTTAGGGTTTTAGCTCTAAAACCTTTGTCTCAAATTTCTTAAGTCTTAAACTCTTGGAATTTTAACCCTTATCTCACGTATCAATACTCAGAATCTATGACTACTTATCAAATCCACTAGATAGGTATATGAATTTATGATTTAATCAAAGCATTTTAACTCATCCATTGAGCTAGAGCCTAAATTAAAACATACATCAAAGCACAATGGCAATGAAGATTAATGAAACGATTCTTGATCGAATTTTCATTAATAATTCAGATATAGAGTAAAATTGGAGAGACGATAGACTCAAAAGACTTGCATTATTGTTCAAATATGCTTAGAAGCCATACAATTAACAAAATTCACTTGCTAGACTCAAAACGTAAGATACAGGCTTCATATGTGTTCTCTCTATGTTCACAATTTGCATAATTTGGATCCATAATTCAACAAGAGACTTGTACTAATGGAACAAAATTCCCTTTTATAAGAAAAAGGGAGAAAAACAAGCTTGAGTCTAAATAGTACACATGTCACATTTTTATTTGACCACTACAACACACATCCCCTTTTACAGTTATATTTACACTTTTCAATTGGAGGGAACTTACTTGAGACAAAGATTATCCATTCACTAAAGAAAATAAAACCGCCTTCCAAAAGGAACTTTGTTGGAAAGGAATAACCTTCTAATCGTTGTAACATATTTATCCCATCGAGCAAAATGTCAAAAATGTGCAAAGATGCAAAAGGTGAACAAACATCGCAATCAATGTCCACATCATTAGCAATTAGCATTTACTTGTGGTATTCTTAGTCAGGAGACACATATCTTATATGCATTATAGTCTCAAAGGCTAGACTTGTACTATAC
>VDFB02114065.1:0-26794 GCA_007258455.2 Sequoia sempervirens
CCATCAACAATTTTAATAATAGTGTTTTTACTTGTAATATAAATTTTTAAAATGCATACACAAGGAGTTTCACCGAAAGTAGTAAATAATAGTTACAACTTTTCTATGGGAATTAGGGCTTAATGAACTATGGCTACTACTAGCATATATTAATCAACCAAAAAACACTTTGGTCTAAGGGGATCCAATCTTTTCACAATATTGAGTTTTTGAAATTTGTAGTTCATTCCATTTCACTGATGCATGGGGAAATCCAAATGATCACGGTTATGCTCACTCCTACACTACCCCCTAATAATGGTGTAGCTCTCATCATCTAACGACTGTTGTTTTTTTATATTTGGATTTTGGTCCTACTAGACTTTGTTTTGTTTATTCGTCTTCTTGTTTGAACTTGGCCCCACCTTGACTTTGAAGATGTGCCTTCTATCAACCACTATTTTCGTAAATACTACAATTTTTTTTAATTAAAAAAATTATACAATTATTATTGAATAAGTGATATCATTTGTTTCTTGTATACATTTGCTTATTAGGAGCTGGATTTAGGAGCTGGATTCTTGCGATTAGTGTTATTTAATACAATCCACCAATCCAATCTGGGAGTGGTAAACCAAGTGCAACATTGCACATAGAGCAAAGGTCAATTTTATGTGTCTTATCTACAGATTTGAAAGGTAAAAGGGGGGCAACTGTAACATTTTGAAGATTTATACAATAATAACAAATAAACAAACAAGCAAATGTTCATTTCATATTATTAAGCATTTGACCTCACATGTTGTGTAAGCAAACAAGAAGTGATGTTACAGATGGAATTTGCTGGGCCGTGTAACAGCCTCATTGACTACAACCATGACCGTTGGATTACCAAGAAACTGATGAACAATTTCTCTTTCGATATTGTCTGGATCCGCTATGTGAATATGCCATTGAAATCCATACCGAATGGCGACATTATAAACGACAATCTTCTCAAGTCAGTCCCTGCTTTTGAGGGAGAAGAAGCATTCAAAGCATCTCGACGTTCAGATGCAAACAAATCTGGGGCAGCAGAAGGGAGGAGGAAAGACAAGCGTAGAAGGTAGGAGAATAAACAAAAGAAGCCATCTTTGATATAAGCTACGGATCCAGACACGACAATCCATAATATGTAATCTGGCCAGCGTCTAATATGGGGGAGGAATGATGCCACGTTATGATTCTTTTCCCTAACAGAGGCTCCGCGCTAAAAACAAACAAAACATTGGAAGCACGCCAATGGGTCGGCTGCTTCTGTTTGTCCTCTCTGTTCCTCCTTTGTTAGTTGTGATCCATGCATCTATGCTTTGCTTTGGATCCTTCGAATAAGCTTTTCTTCCATTGTCTGCTTCCCTGGGACAAGACCCAACATAGAGTGTAGTAACAGAGGTGAAAATTATATAGTTTTTTATCTCACTTGAATCGCCCTCAGGCGCATATTTAATGGAATTTAAAGCACATTCGGTTTCCCTGAGTGGAAACATTCAACCTTGCTTATGATGTATCGATAAGGATATGGATTAGGCCTCTGTGATTTCAGCATTTTTTGTTGTTTTAAAATCCCCCTTAGTCCGGGTGCATTGCATTGTAAATTGCTTGGGTCATTTTCAGTCTTGGTTTATGGTTCTGTTCATTGTGTCTGTTCAAAAGTCTTTCCTTTCCAATTCTGCCTCGGGACTTGTAATTTAATGCCGTAGAAAGTTCAACAGGTGCATCGCTGTAATATAAGTTGGTTGTAGGGTGCACATTTCATCCAGCCCAATTGGATTGACAGAGCAGACGGACTGTTTTGTGATGGTTTTGTAGTTAATTGAAGTTATTGTTGTGAATATCAGTATTATAGTAGGATTTTCAATTTGGTGTTGGAGTGTTCTATCAATTAAGCTATTAACTTTTTGTTGATCAGTCTATTGTCTATGTGGGTGTGGATTATCTCCAACACCCTTAAACCACACTCACGTGCTTAGGATTCATATTTAGGACCTTCAATTTGCTGCTGGAGTGCTCTACCAACTAAGCTACTAGTCTTTCATTGATCAGTCCACGGTCAATCTGAATGTGGATTTTTTCAGTACCCCCTTAAACCACACTCAGATGCTTAAGACTCAAATTTAGGATCTTCCAGAGTGCTCTATCAAATGAACTACTAACCTCTTTTAGACCAGCGCATTGTCAGAATGTAACAATAGTGAAGGTGCTTGGAACTCCTACCTTGACTCGGATGCACACTTTTGCCGGAGAAAGTGCAGTGATGGTTATCGAGATTACCCAAGTAAGTTACAAGCAACGGTGCTTGTGGTAAGTGGACCATAGAGTTAATTGGGCCTGAAAATGAAGTTTAGATTTGCGAACGAAGAGTACAATAGATGGAGTGGATCTCCACAGAGCTCATCAGAGGGGCGGTCGCCCAGCAGTGGGGATCTGCTTTCGCCGCTGACATCCTTCTCAACAATGTCGCTGGCTTCAATCTTATCACCGCAGAGCACGTTGACCCCTCCATGGCTTGTTCAGCGGGAGCTGGGATCAGAAGAGCGGGGGCTGTGGCTCGTCAGGCTTCTCGTGGCCTGTGCAAACAACGTAGCGGTTGGTCACATGGAGAACATCGACCTGTGCCTGCAGCATTTGTCGTTGCTGGCCTCTCCCACCGGGGCCCCCATGGAGCGAGTGGCCACGTATTTCACGGAAGCCATGGCGGCGCGAATAACCAAGGCCTGGCCGGGTCTCCACAAGGCTCTCAATTGCACTCACCTGCCATCGCCGGTGGACCGTCTCACGGCCCGGCATATGTTGTTCAACCTCTGCCCCTTTCTCAAGGTCTCCTACGCGGCAGTGAACCAGAGCATCATGGAGGCCATGGAGGGCGAAGACTTCGTCCACGTCATCGACCTCAACGACTGCGAGGCCGTACAGTGGGCATGGCTAATGCACGCTCTTGCCGCCCGCAGCGGAGGTCCGCCCAATCTGAGAATCACCACCGTGAGCGAACACAAACAAGCATTGGATCACACAGCGCGGGTGCTGACAGAGCAAGCAGAGAGACTCAACATCCCTTTCCAGTTCCACCCGGTTCTCTCCACCCTGGAAAATTTAAAGACCGACGAGCTCAAAGTTAAGATAGGGGAAGCCCTGGCAATCAGCTCCGTTCTGCAGCTGCACACACTTCTGGCTGAAGAAGACGGCGAACCGACCCGCCCACAGAAACGACCATGGTGGCCGCTGGTCCGCCCGTCCCCTCGCTTCAATAATACCACGTTGGACGATCTTCTGAAAAACGATCGGAGAAACAGTGTGCCGACACCGTCAGAGATCGAAGAAGCCATTGCGGCGAAGGCGGCGGCGGCGGCGGCAGCAGGGGTGGGAGGAATGGGGTCCCCTCGGCACCCTCGCATCGACCGTTTTCTGGGTATGCTGCGGGACCTGTCGCCCAAGATTATGGTTGTGGTCGAACAGGACTCCAACCACAACAGTGCCCTGTTTACGGAGCGCTTCGTGGAGGCCATGCATTACTATGGTGCCGTGTTCGATTCTCTGGCCTCTGATGGGTCCCAGCAGCGCAGCCCGGAGAGGGTGGCAGTGGAAAAGTACCTGTTTGGTGAGGAAATCAAAGACATAGTTGCGTGCGAGGGAGGGGAGAGGAAGGAGAGGCATGAGAAATTGGATAAGTGGCTAAAGAGGATGGAGGGAGCAGGATTCGTTCGTGTTCCCGTTAGCTATGAGACTGTACTCCAGGCCAGAGGCTTGCTTCAGCTTCAATCTCACTCTCACTCTCCCTCCACCAATGAGGCTTACAGGCTTAATGGCGAGCATGGCTGCCTCGTGCTCGGCTGGCAGAAGCATTCCCTCTTCTCTATTTCAGCATGGCGCTCCTCATAAACATGCACTTCTCTCTCCATTAAACTTGCTTAGTGGACAAGAAAACAGAGACAAAAAAAATTGAACTTACAGATCAGATATGAAAGAATGAATGCATTATATGACAGCAGCAGCAGCAGCAGAGAAACTGCATGACAGCAGATTTGGTCTGAAGCATACTTGCTCACATCTACAGTGGTGGAGTGGCTACTGTCTTAAGAGATTTCATAGAGACCTTTGGAATAGATGATAGAAGACTGTGGAAGGAAGAATCTATAAAGGGGAGCAGATGCGTGCAGTTGCCAAATGCTGAAATGGGAGGTGCTGAAATGTTTTAGATACAGTGTATTAAATAAACCATTATTTCCAACATTGCTTCTCCTCCTCCCATACATGTAATTGTGCCTGCAAAGACGACTCTGTACATCCTGATCAATATTTTGGCTCTGTAATTTCAATAACCACCATGGAAATTGCTTACGTTGTAAAATCTGTTGCCTCGTGTTCAATTGATTGTCACAGAGGAAAGATATCTTCCAAGTTTTTGTTCTTCCAAATCAGTTTTTTTAAAGATAGTTTCTCTTTATCAAACTTCATTCTCAAGGAAACATTCCTTCTCACCAATAGAATTCATATACATTGTAAAATCTGCGGCTTCGTGTTCAATTGGTTGTCACAGAGGAAAGATATCTTCCTAAGTTTTTGTTCTGCAAAATCAGTTTTTTAAGATAGTTTCTCTTTATTAAATTTGATTTTGAAGGAACCATTCTTCCTCATCATAGAATTTCGTTGTGGATTGAAATAGAATTGATAACGAGACTTATTATCAGATGCAGTTTTAAACATTTTAAGCTTTTATTTGTTTAAATAATTCATCTAAAACTCTGCAAACCGCCGAAACCATCCAGAGACGTGTACCCAATGAACTTGATCCAGTCGATTAAAATAATTGTTAACAGCAGTTTACACCACATTAAATAAGAAAACTTACGAGACTGGAGCTCATGCAAACAAATAACTTGATATATGTAAAGAAATAAAACTTTTATCTTTACTAAGCGTGTAGAGTTGTGAAGAAATCAAACAATTGTCACAAAGGTCTCGGAGTAAATTAGTAAAAGGTAATAATAAATAAAACAATGTAGTAATAAATGTGCAGAAATTAATAAATCAAATGTTTTTAAAAAAAAAAAAAAATTATGTCAATGTGATTGTAACTAGCAATCGCATCTTGGTGTGCAATGGGTACGTCGAAGAGGTGTGAAAGTTCAATTAGGGAATTTTTTGTCTTTCTTTTTTGCATAGTACATGAAGTCGATTGGTAGGCTATTTGGCAGAATATTTGTTTGTGCAACAAAAGGCCTCCAATAGACAAGTGATAGATTCAGGGATCAAACACAATTGGAAAAACCTTTGAATCAAGAAGATGACTAATTAATTTAGGAGTTCAATGGAGAGAATTTATAGAGGATGGAGAGAGACTCCTTGAGGGTAGAGATGGAGGGAGAGATGGAAAAGGAAATATGCAGAGATAGGGATAGAGAGATGAAGAGATATAGATATAAATATAGAAGTATAGGAAGAGGGAGAGGGAGAGAGAGAGAGATGGATGGATAGAGAGAGTGAGAAATGTCTAGAGATAGAGGATGAGAGAGGAAGATAGAGGTAGATATGAAGATAGAGCAAGAGAGGAAGAGAGAGAAAAATAGATACAGAGGTAGAGAGAAGTAGAGGGAGAGGGAGAGATAAAGATAGAGAGAGATGGAGAGAAAGAGATAGAGAGATATAGAGGAGAGAGATAGATATAGATGGTGAGTTAGAGTGGTTGAGAGATACATATATAAGGAGATATATAGAGGGGGATAGGGAGAGATAAATAGGGGGATATAGAGGGAGGGAGAAAGAAAGAGGCGGAGATAGATATATGGGAAGAGAAAGAGAGAAATAAACATTTTGGGAAGAGAAAAAGAGAGAGTTAGAGATAAAGAGATATATAGGGGGGATGGGGGGATAGGGGGAGCGAGAGAGGGGGGATAGAGAGAGGGAGGGAGATAAAGGGAGAGAGATAGGTAGATGGGGATAGGTAGAGGAGGGAGAGAGAAGAGGGAGATACAGGGAGAGAGATAGGCAAATAGGGTGAGAGAGAGAGAGAGAGAGAGATAGGAGGAGGAGGAGAAGAAGAAGAAGAAGAAAGAGGGAGAGAGATAGCTAAATTTATATAGAGGGAGATAAAAGGAGAGAGAGATATATAGATAGAGGGTAATATATCTAGAGATAGTGAGGGATATGGAAAGAGATCTAGAGAGATAGGGAGATAGGGAGATAGAGGTAAAGAAATATATGGATAGAGAGAGAGAGAGAGGAGTGAGAGTGAGAGAGGTAAATATACAGGGAGAGATGGAAGGAGAAAGAGAGTGGGGGATTAACAAAGATAGAAAGAGGGAGACAATGAGAGAGGGGAAGATGGAGAGAGAAAGATAAATATATAGGAAATGATATATAGATAGGGATTGTTCATATATATGGAGAGATATTCATTTAGTATAGATTTCTTATTACTTATAGTATAGTAAAATTTAATATAATATTAATATATATATTATTATTATTATTATTATTATTACTATCTCTAATATAGTGAGAGACATAGTAAGATAATCACAATATATATATCATTATTAGGTATGTTATTAATGTTATATTATTATTAATTAATATATAAATACCTAGAGAGAGAGAGATAATATATATCTTTGAATAGTATAATATTATTATAAGAATATGGTACATTTTTCCTAATAGTTATATTATAGTAATTGTAGTATATTATTATTATTATAAGGATATAAAGATATCAATATTGATATATTTTTTATAATTATTCCTAATTAGACTATATATTAATGTAATTATAGTATCCACACCTCTTATATTATATTATTAATTTAGTATAATTATATACTATAATAAATTAATAAATAGATATATGCATACCCATTATATATTAATATAGTTTATTAATATATCTCTATATACTATACTAAATAACTATAATTATGTCTATAATTATATAATATGCCTATAATTATTATATTATAATTATATATTATATATATACTCTATATATTATAAATTATTAATAGTGGGTACCATTTATGTATAATATTTTAAATTTTATTAACATATTAATAGGTATTTATAATTATGAATATTTATCTACATCATATATCAATTCTATAGTTTATAGGAAGTATATCTAGTTATTTATTTATTATTTTAGGAAGTATAAAATTATTTATTATAGGTATTATTATTTATTTATCTATAAGTATATATTAATTAAAAATTATATAATTCCTAACAATATTTATATGCATAGTTGAAATGAGGAGAGAGCAAAGTGGGGCAGAATGACAAACAACATTTGCCTAGATCTTTTGACAGATATTGTACTATTTCACCAAATGGAACACACAAGATTTCTAGATGTAAGTTAAAACTAAAACTAGCCTTGTATTTTCATTTTGGAATAATCTAGTTTCTTAAAGCTTATATGTTTCGATAGATTCCTAGTTTGTGGAAATTTTGGTTCCTAAAATTTTCTAACCGCTCTCCAAATTAGCAACCAATTCTTGCAGCCATGAGGGCATTCTAATTTGACAACATGTCCTTTGGAGTGTTATATATGATTTTTCTATCTTGTATTAATTCTCTTCCATGTTGTAATAGATTCACATTCTTCAATACCTAAGTCTCCACTCAAGTTCAAGATTCTTTGTGTGGAACCAAATTAAGATGCATTAACAAAAGGATTTTACGACAGTGTTCCACTGTGAATGGTATCATTGCTCATGTTTTGAAATATCTAACTATTGAGCTCACCAAAAGCCTAATATTATCTTAAGTCCTTTATGCCTTCCCATTCATGGAAACAAAATAAATTATTTTAATTGGTATAGGGTCAATGAAGACATGGAAATGCAACTCAGGTTTACATGGATGTGAGAGATGTGGTGAAAGCACATGTAGTGCTCTACTAAACTCTCTTTTCCTATGGTCAATATCTATGTGCAAAAGAAGCATGCACAAAGGAGATCTCGTGGATATGCTAGCATAAATGTTCCCACATTACCCACTTCTTACCAAATATGGATATTTATTATTATCTACTACCTACTAAGTATGCATTTTTATAAGATGATTTGGGTTTTCAAGATATTTGAATCATTTTCATCTCCTCACTAAGTGTCATCTTAATTCACTTCATTGTATGTGTTCGGATGAGGAAAACCTAAGAAATCAATCAAAAGCTTTAAACAAATCTTGAGTCTCTTATTTACAACCTTAAAATAGTGTTTGGTTGACACAATAGGTAGTTGTATGCTTTAGTGGTAATATTATTTTTGTTTGAGGTGTTGTCATATAAGAGGGATTCGCTACACACGGGTCTCTTTGTTATCAAGAGATCACCAAGGAACAAACTATCCAAGGTATACACCTCAGCATAAGCGGATTAACGAAACGGTAAAGAAGTATACACAAATTATGCTTCTGAGAAAACTACTTCAGATCCTGAGAGAGTGAAACTCTGAGATTTTTGCCTTAGATGAGTGATCTCTCATCCAAAAGATAGTAGTACAGTTTCAGGATGCCAATACGACGTGATGTTGTCTAAAAGACGCAGTGGTGTCCTAAACAACAGAGGGCTCAGGAGCTCAAGCAGGCAGAACCAAGTTTCACTTATGGGCTCAGATCTAGGGTATACTGAATGAAATAAACAAATAGGAAGCCAAAAACTATAACAAACACAAGGGGACTTGGAGAAAACTTACCTCTTATTGGACATTCGGGTCTTCACTCCAAGCTTCACTTTGCAACCTACACACAGAAGAACAAGGGGAAAAGGTTGGGGTTGTATAGGGGTCTACCTCAGTCAGACCCCCGTTTTGGTGTTCCCACCTCCACGAACAACCAAGTTGGAAAGGAGTGCAAATGAAGTAAACAAAGCGTGTGGTGAAAGTAAAACCCGCTTTAGGGGTAGAACCTGCACCATGAAGTAGTAAATAAACAAGTACGAAAGGAAAGTGAGAGAGATAGAGAGAGAGTGTTACACACTAGCCTAGACCCTCTCTGAAGCACACAGACACACCATTGAGTGCTTACTTGAGAGCTGTTGTTGAGGCACTAGAAGGACCTCAGTCCAGCATGGCTTCGCTTGTGAGAGTGTTGCTATCAAGGATGAAGAGAACTCAAAGATGGAGCAAGATGTTAGGATAGCTTGAATGAATGACTTCCAACCCCAAATGAGAGCAAGGAAAGGGTTTTTGATGCATGCAAGGGTGGAAAAGAGTCATTACATCTGAAATATGACTACTAGGACATGTGTTGAGAGAGTCAAGATTCTAGATTCCCTGTTTCAAACTCGGAAAACCGCCAAGATGCTAGTGTACCGTGCAGGTGTCCAAAGCCTAGATTATCGAGAAACGTGTTGACAGGATTTTGTTGCTTTGCCACAAGTCTGCATGGAGTCAGAATCGCAAAATTCTAACTCATGGGATTTTTGTCATTAATGTTCTAAGGTGTCATAAATGCTAGAAAAAAGTGCAAAAATGTGGAATTGCCCCTAGGTGCAATTGTGTGACATTACATTTTTTCCCCACTTTAGTGGGCTCGATTTTTGAAAAAATCAACCTCACTAAATCAAAGAAGAGAAATTTCACCTAAATGTTGGATTTTACAAATTTGTGTGCCAAGAAAAAGGGGCCTTAGAGGCCATCGAAGTCGAGCTAACCAGTACCGAAGGTGCCCCCAATGACCTAGCTCAAGAAACAACGACAGAACGGTTGTGAAAAATTGCTCAAGACTTTAACGTGCAAAACTCAAATTTTAGGTTAGCCTCGAAAATCAGAAGAAGCTACAACTGCGAGAAGAATGGTCAAGAAAAAGTTGTTGATTTGGAAGAAAAATATGATCAAGAGGTGACTATATGCCCCCTCTTAAGCTAACCTAAAAATATTTTAGGTTATCTCAACAAACAACGACATAATGGTCGTGAAAAATCGCTCAAGACTTTAACCTGCAAAACTCAAATTTAAGTTCATCCTCGAAAATTAGAAGCTACAATGGCGAGAAGAATGGTCAAGAAAAAGTCATTGATTTGGAAGAAAAATGTGATCAACGGGTGACTATATGCCCCCTCTTGAGTTTTCCCCCAGCTTGGTGGGGTAAATTTAGGAGAAACTAGGAAGCCACAAGCTCTAGGAAGAATGGGCACCAGGGGGCCTATATATACCTAGGTGGGCCCCTAAAAGGGTCATTTTCACTATTCACTATGAGCAAATTGTTGACTTTTGTGAGAGAAAAGTTAGCAAAATGTCAAGGAGGAGGGGGTACGAGGAGCCTAGATTGGAGTAGTTGCATTAGAACATTGTCAAGGGTCACAAGGTGGACCAAGTAGGCCTTTAAGCCTCATTTTTCGTGATTTAAGGGCTTTTTTGAACATTTTTTTATTCGGCGAGGGACGCAGGCGTCCATTTTGGGTGCTCGTGTCCAAAATGTGTGCTATCATCGGAATGTGCGTTGAGGTCCCAATATTGTGTTGGCGTCCATGAGGCATCCATGGAAAACAAGGACGATGCATGGCCATAGGTCTTAATAGAATTTTTTTGTTTTCATAGTGATATTCATGTTCGACTTAAAAAAAATTTCACTTTTGAGGAATATCCGGAGATTCACGAGAGCATCCAGAGGGGTGAGCTTTACTCGTTACAAGCGAGAGGGACGTTCCGCAGGAAGGGCGAGGTCACACACTATAGTGGGTTGGTCTCTGGCATGTGTTCACCATGCTAGAGATGTGTTACCATGAGCAGATGCTTATAGCATTGATGGAGTGGTGGGATGCCACCACATCATCTTTCCAATCACCCACTAGGGAGATGACTATCACACTTGAGGATATCTATTGAATCCTTGAACTACCCATCCGCAGATGGCAGATGGCCCTAGATGATACCCGATTGGCACAAGAGCAGATAGAGGGAGTCCTCTAGTGCTCAGGATGAACGGATGGAAGGCAACGACACGAGCCACATCTATACATACTAGTATGACTAGGCGAGGACCACTACACCGTTGCTGTGGTCGGTGATGGTCATGACCATTTCTTTTTGAATCACGATAGATGGGAAAGGCTCGCACCTGCACGAGGGCCTCGTCCACACAATCATAAAGATGGTGGAGCACAGGACAATTTTTTCCTGGGGGCGTAGCTTGCTAGCGCACCTCTACCAAGAGCTAGGGCGATACCTCCATTATGAGTATTGTAGCCTTACTGTGTGTACACTTTTATAAGTGTGGGCCTTTTCCCACATCATGTGCACTAGGCCAGTTGATTTTCCCTAGTGACAGCCATATCGCATCCCAAATGGCCCACTAGTATGACATGATAGGCCAGTACAGATTCAGGATTTACAGTTTTAGTAGCTACAGTTCAATACCCTTACTGCAGACGAGGTGAGATGGAGACCCTATCAATTTTTCAGATGGGTGGATGATAGCAGGCACTTGAGGAACCTGCAGTGGGACCATTTTTTGGTAGGTTGTTGCAATTATATTATAGTACCATACTACTAGAGTCGGGTCATGCGATAGCATGGCCGTGTACAAATGATTCCACCAGATGTGCCCACATATACTAGGGCTTACAAGAACCCAACGAGACCCGGAGATCACCCCTGCCCCACCATCACTGATTTTGTTCCTTCCAATGATGATGAGCCCGACCATAATCTGTCACCCATAGTGATGGCAAATAATATCGGGGTTGTTGCAGATTTTACACGGTGGTTGGATAGGCACCGTCCGCCTCCTATGTTCAGCGAGGGTGCCCCTACAGGGAATGTTGGTCCATAGGAGGAATTTCCACCCCAACCTCCACAAGACAGACAAAGAGGGCACCAGCAGGCCAATGAGGAGGATGAGAGGTCGCAGGAGGAGGAGATGACACCTCAAAGATCAAGGTGGCGGAGGAGATCATACCCCCCAGCAGCTACTCCCATCTCATCAGTGCCACCAGCATCTACCGCTATAACGATAGCGGCCTTGGCAGCTCCAGGAGTGGCCACTGATACCGATGTGCGGGTCCTAGTGTTGACCCTCACCCTGACCCAACATAGCAGCCAGGGGACCTAGGTATACAGAGCATGTTGTTTATGTTTCTGCATCTCTAGTTTCTTTCGTTTATGACTATATACATATGCCATGTGATATTGATTTCTCTTTTTCTCTGTGGTTGCATAGGATGCTCAAGGATGGACTGGGCTGATGGCTCAGTGCATAGTAGAGGTGGCCCTTGCCATGCTAATCCAGGGGATGGTTCTTGAGGCTTTCTGACTAGTGTTTGCAAGGTGTCATGCCCACATTTTTGAGTTGATAGCCCACTTGAGGATCACCTCCAAGGAGCGGGGCATGGAGATCATCCAACTGACTGTGAAGGTCACCACTGTTCGAGGCAGTGTGATTAGCTATCGAGGGAGCTACAGACAGCACTCGTCGAGTGAGACGCGATAGTGACGAGGGTTGATGTCACCGAGTAGGCGTGTGATGCCCTGCAAAGTCACCTCAATGATCTCGATAGGAAGTCGACAGCTATGATCCTGATAGATGTTCAATGACTGCAAGAGGAGCTGAGACAGGCACAGATGACCATATGCTCCCTGCAGGGAGAGATCAGAGGGATGCGGATGGCTTTTTCGACATCACGCACGCACCGATCTAGATCCATGTCCACCGTACAGCCTCTCCCCAGACCATAGCAGTAGCCGCCAGAGCCAGAGGGCTCCTGGAGCCACACTTTGTAGCCATAGGGGCTCTTCATTTTGTACATCACTTTTGTAGCGAGAGATATATACACATATATATTTGTAAATCTTTTGTATAGACATATTGTAACTTAGGGAAAAAATAAGGTTAGCATTATAAAGCATAAACAAACTAAACCCTAGCTAAACAATGAAGAACAATGGAAGGAAATAGCAAAAACACAAAGAACAATCTCACCAAGTCTTCATGCCCTTCGTGAATCACCTTCATTGCACCTTCTCCATTTGCTGCAAGTAGATATTTTCCCTCAATTTTTTTATGAGAAACCTATGACTATGACAATGCCCTAAGAAAATATTGAAGGATTCTATTCAAAAGCTACAAATACAAGTATGCAAGCAAGCCTAAAGTATGCATAAAATGTTATGACAACATGAAGTCACAAATCCAAGAGATGTCCAAATGAGGCTAAAATTTCCCTTTTTATAGAAAAGCCAATTTTAGATGAATGGCCAAGATTGTCAGATGAGAGATGCCCTAAAATCAAAGGCTGAAATTAAATGTGACAACCCACAATTAGGGTTAGGGAAGTTACATTAGGGTGAAATTTGAAATGAAGAGCTGAGACTAAAATCAATGGACAGGAATGCATGTGACAAGAGGAAATATTGGGCACGGAAAAAGAAAAAGCTGGAGAATCAAATAATAATTTGAAATTATTTGATTTTAAAGACTAAGTTGATTTTTTGAATTAAAATTTAATTTAATTCAAAAGTGGTGGGGTCATGTGACAGTAAATAATGATTTTAAATAATTTACTTGGAGAGAGAAAAAGGAAAGTGGGAATGAGAATTTAAATAAATAATTTTATTTAAATTTGGAGAAAAAGACAAAAGAACAATTAAATAATTATTGGGAATTATTTAATTGTAGACGAAAGTACAAAGTGAATAATAATTAAATAAATTCAGAAATTTATTTAATTATAGAGAGACATAGAAAATTAGTGACATATTTAAATAAATAAATGAAGTTTATTTATTTAAATAATCAGGAGGAAATAGTTAGGAATTATGACATTAGTACATAATTAAATAATTTAATTATGTGAGGAGGATGTTTGACATAGAAGAATGTGGTATGCAGGTCTAAGCCATTTTTATGTGTCTATATTTTGCCCCTCTTTGTCATCGTGCAGTTTATCACATTGTGACAAAGAAAAGAAGTCAAGAAATATGCCCCAGTGAAGAAGAATAGAATGAGGAATAATGACGAGGAGGTAGTGGTATGCCCTTTCAAGAGAACAGACGGGTTCCAAGAACACGAGTGTGCTCTCGAAATGGATGAGGAGACTAGAAGATGAAGGGGAAAAGTATAGGGGAAAATAAATGAATAAGGATGAAGAAGATGCGGACTAGAAGAAATGTTAGAAGGGAAAAGAAGGGTGGGATGGGAAAGAAACCTTCAATATTTTCCAAAGTACTAATAGGTGTTGCTTGAATCATCATTGGGCGATAAAATGACACAAATGGACAACAAACACCATGGTATGACATAGACCAAGGTGTGTAAAGTCATCCACTTGCAAAATAGACAGTCATAGACAAGGAATGTCTTAACTCATACTAAGGGCTAAGTTGCCCCAGTCTTTTTGTCAAGAAAATCCACAAACAATAGTCAAAGAAAGACAAAATAGGTCATCAGACGCCATCACACCTCTAAATCCTTCATGGGACATCCTCGAGGTAGCTAGTAACATGACCAAGAGACAAAACAATAAAAGATAAGACAAAATAGACTAGAAAAATTAATAGCCATTTAATTTTGTTTGTCAATGTTTGATTGCATTATGGTTTGACAGTTTGACAATTTGACAGTTGGACGGTTTTGACGGTTTTGGTGATGCCTGTCGTTAGGAAGGACACATCTTGAGAAGGAAAATGACATTTTGACGAGATCCAAGTCCAAGAAGGATGCATCTTGGAGAGGACCAAAGAGTGACGAGATTGACATTGTTTTGGCAATTTGACTGATTTTGACTGTATGACGGATTGGACTATGTTGTCTAATTTGGACTTAATGACCGATTGGACTATGTTGTCGGTTAGTTCGTGATTCGGAAATTGACATTTCGAATGACTTTCTTGTGTTTAAGTGTGACTATGTCTGACTTATTTGACTGGCATGACGAATGTTAAAAGAGTGACCTAGGGAGCGTCGTGGGCACATCAACAAATGGCCTTGTCTATGTTTAGTCGCAAAGGCAACATAGTTCGACAATGATAGAAACTGACTTGACTTATTTGACTCTATTTTTGGGATTTTGACAGTTATCTGAATGTTTTTGGATTTTTGACGTTTTATGATTTTTTTTGTCTTTTGCCGAATATTTGATTTTTTGTCTTTCTAAAATGTTTGTATTTTTTTGTCTTTTGTCGAATATTTGATTTTTTAGATTTGTGACGTGTTTTGATTTTTTTTCTTTTTGTCATTTTATGATTTTTGGTTTTGTAATATTTGATTTTTGGGATTTTGCTAATATTTGATTTTTTTGTCTTTCCGAAATGTTTGTATTTTTTTGTCTTTTTGTCGAATATTTGATTTTTTTGTCTTTATGAAGTTTTATGTTTTTTGGATTTTTTTCTATATTTGATTTTTGGATTTTTGAATATTTGATTTTTGTCTTTCCGAAACGTTTGTATTTTTTGTCTTTGGAACATTTGATTTTTTGGATTTTGTCATTTATTTGTTGTTTTTGAATTTTTCCATTTGAAATGTTTTGATGAGGACCATACAAATGCATGTGAATGATGCCTACGCACAAGAATCCAAGGACAAATGTAATTGTGCCCCTAGTCAAGTTGAATACCAATTGACAAGTGATGATGATGATGATGACGACGTTTGACGTGGGAAGGACACATTCTGAAACAACGTGAGGATGACAATAGTGTGGCTATGATCAAGGTTTTGGAATGACATCTTTTTAGGATGGGATGGGATGATGGAGTATCCTTAGACCGTTTGAAAAGGGAAATCCAAGATGGGCAACAGACATGCAAGGATGATGGGTGGCCTTGGTAATAGATAGGAGACATGAGATGAGGAATTTTCATATGATCTTCAAGGACTATATGTCACATAGGGATAATGAGGCTATGACGGAAATGACATGATATTTCACAAATAGTATATGACCAAAGGGTAGACATGTCAAGAGTTTTCCCAAAGCATTATTTCGTATCCCAGTCGTTATCAGATCAAAGTAGGTGGGAAAATGAATGGAAATGCCAGGGCTTAGATGGATAGATGAAAATTTCATAAGAAAAACTTATAGGAAGGGCATGGGAAATGAGACGACTTGCCCCCAAGTGTAAAAGTTCACATAGATAATTGTTCTTACACATGATGCCTATTTTCCAAGTTTTCATCATGGTACTTATCCAAAGCACCATAAGAATGGTTTTCACTATTGGACGAAATTTTTCTCTTTACTATTTTTTTCTTTTATTTTTTTCTTTTTTAATTTTTCAATTTTTTTGGTATTTTTATATGGATGGGATGTCTTGGATGCCCACTAATTGCTCTGAAACTGTTGATGGTACCGATGTAGAGACGAGTGCCATGATATGCCAATAATGACCTTTCTGAAGTAGTTTCCTTGTCAAGATCATAGCACTTGCATACAACTAATTGATGTCATTGTGGTCATTTTTTATACTAGAGTTGGCCTTATCAGAATACGCAGATCGCAATAGAGTGTCATGAGAGTCCTTATGATAAAGATTTGTTGCCATGATGCGACAAATTTGTGACATGGGATGTGTTTTAGACTTGAGGCAAGATGTAGCCTGATTATGAATTTTGATGGTTGACGTGGAAGGATTGTTTGGATGTTTGAACGAATCAATTTTTATTTTCCAAACTTGGGAGGGTGGGTGACGGAGTTTGGAATTTTAATTGGGATGGTTTTTGGAACCAACACTTTTATATGCCTTGCTTGATGACCATTTTGAAGGAGGTGGACATTTATTATATGTAGGAGTCCTCTTTGCTTGTGGCTCCACATTTTGATAGACTTTTGGATTTGACTTATTTTCTTTGTTTGATCCATTTTTCTTTGGGATCCATTTTAACTTCATTTGTCCACTTGTATTTTTGTTTGATTCAATGTCCTTTGACATTTGATTTTGAATTTTGACTTTGTAAGACTTGTTTTCGTTGGTTCCAAATGGAAGGTTTATTCATGTTGGAATGACGGTTTATGGTGTGGATGGAAGGAGTGTTGGCAACAACCTTATGACCAAGATTACTCGTGGCCTCTACTTTGAAGTTTGTATCAGATAAATTTTCCCCCAATATCAAGAAGGTGCCACTAACATCATTAGATTTTTCGACTAGAAAATAGCCAAGACCTTGATGTCTCTAATTTGCTTGAAGTTGTACGAGTTCTAGAATTCCTTGCTCATGTATGCCTAGTCCTCTGCCTTGATATTGCATGCTCTGACAGATTCTGTTTGCGATGGGATATTTATTGTTTTGAAAGCAAGATGCTAACCCATCATTGTGTATGTGGACACTATTACTTGGAATGTTCTCATCTACGAAAAAATCTACTCTAACAAAGATAGATTGTCCTAGTTGATAAGACGGTGTCGCTTTGTTGACATGTTGGATATATTCTTGATTGACCTCTTTGGTCTAATTTTGTGACATGGAAAATTCATATGATTCTATTGGTGCTTCTGAGTCGATGTTGAAACCATCTTTATGGTCATTGTCATAGAGTCTAGTGAATTCCGCTATAGCTTGATCATTTGCAAATATGTCTAGAGTAGAAGACTCTTGTTCTGGAAGAAGATCATCTATGTGTCCCATGGAGACAAGTGTCTCATTTTGGAAAGTGCCAATATTTGGAGCTTGAATAGGGTTTTCGTCAAGTGTTTGATCATGAATGTCATAAAGTTCAAGGAGTGGATCGTTTTGGACTTCGTGGTCAATGGTAGTGTCTTGGTCAAATATGGGGTTGTCTTGGATGACATGAATGGACTCTTTGTCAAGGATAGGTGTAGTTTGGATGCTATTATTATTGAGGACTTCTTGGATGGACTTAAGGATGGGGTCATGTGATGGACTAGCTTGATCTTGACATGAAGGTGAAGTTATGATGCCATTCCTTAGACTTTCATTTTGACATATATCCTCAAATTTAGTCAATAGAATGTGACCTTGGACAAGGACAGAATTTGCATAACCAGATGTATGTTGGGACGAGGTGACTTGGAAAGGATTAGTGGATATAGGACTAGGAAAGGACATGGATGCCTAAAAGGGGTTGGTGGATGAAGGACTAGGATAGGACATAGTGGTGTGGACTGGATTGGTGGATAGTTGACTAGGATAGGACATGTAGGCTTGGACTAGGTTGATTAATGATGGACTAGAATAGGACGTGGAGACTAGGACTAGATTGATTAATGATGGACTAGAATAGGACGTGGAGGCTTGGAAGGGATTAGTGGAAAGTTGGCTTGCCTTGTCAAGGTTAGGATAAGGGTGACAAGTAGACGTTTGTTTTGGATTAATGGCATGGCTTGTGTTAAGTGACTCTTGATAGTGAGGGTAGATGGTTAAATGACTAGGGCTTATGGATTGTTGGTAGGAAGGGCATTGGTATTTGGATTGGAGAATTATCTTTTGAAGTCTATGGCTTTTTGGTATTGACAATTACAGAGATAGATATTCAACTTGACTAGCAAGCATATCAAGGTCAATGGAAGACAGGATGGCAATAATGACAATGTAAAAGATATGATTTAAGTCTAAGGTATGCAACTATGTTATTCATCTGATTTTGGACAGAGACCACTAAGGAAAGATGTTTAGAAATAGACTAAAAGTGCTTAGTATTAGATTTGGACAGTGATAGTGATTTTTCTAAATGACAGGAAAATGTGTCGTTTCAAGTAGCAATTGTGTTTCAGGATATAAATGTGTTGTTTAAGATGGAAACTGTGGATCACTATATCAAATGCGTTGTTCTAGGAAATTATTGCGTTAAAAAGTCTCAAATGCGTTGTAGAGTTTGGTCTCAGGTTTTGGACAGTTTCATTAATTTTTCTATGACAGGAAAATGCATTGTTTTAGGTGACAAATGTGGTTCAAGAAGGAAAATGCATTGTTCCAAGAAGCGTATGTGTTGCAATAGAGCAGATGCGTTGCAACAGATTGACAATGTTTGGTCTTGGGTTTGGTCAGTGAGAAATTTTTCTATGACAGGCAATTGTGTCGTTTCAGGTGACAAATGCATTTCATGGAATCAAATGTGTTGCAGTTTAAGCATATGTGTTGTTATGTTTAGCAGATGCATTTCATAATGTCAAATACATTGTTTGGGACAGCGATTTTGTTTCAACATAGTCATATGTGTTTGTCTGGATAGTAAATGTGTTTCAACAAGTCAAATGTGATATTCTGGACAACAAATGCGGTGCAAAACAGTCAGTTGTGTTGTACAGTTTTTCAAATGCATTGCGCAGAGTCTCAGATGCATTGTAGAGTGGACAAAAGTTTGGGATTTTGTAATGTTGGCCGATTTTTTAAGTTTGCTTCAATTCGAATGTGTTTTTCTAGATCTGTGAAGGATGTTTATTTGTTCATCAGTTCAAAGAACAATTGGAAAACATATGGTTTTGTCTTTGTTTGAAACAAGCATATTGAAGACAAGCACAAACCTAGGGTTGGCAAGGACTATATTCACTAGATCCCATGTGGGTTTCCCCAGCCGCACTTATTCTTAGCGGGTGACTTAGAAGCTTGGCCATACCGGCTCCCCTTACATTGCACTCACTTCTCGAGTCAACCAAGCTTTGAGCCCTCATAAATCTCCCATGATAGGCTCTTCACCTCTACTAAGAACTATGAGAATGTGGATACCTTGGCAACGATTGTTGCTGCACCAGCAAATAGAAAGGGTTTTTGGCAAACTATACAAGAGGCTTTTAGTTCGGGCACCTGTTCAGGTGGCTATGTGTGAGGCAAGATAAACTTGTCTTCATAACAGATTTTCACCTGTAATCCTAAGTTTTCCATTAGGATTCACATTTGTATACCGGTCGAGAGTAGCTTGGCTAAAAAGCTTCGTTGTCGGTTTGACTCACCTTGGGGTGAGTACTTTTTCCCACCAAGGAAAGGTCCAATTCTTAGAGTCAATAATAGTTTCTCTTGCACCAAGGATCACACAAGTGCACAAGGGGAGAGGATACTTCTATTATTGAATTGGGGTTACACAAATTTGAAGACAAGATTGTTCATTTTAACCCAAGCTTATTGTAAGACAAACACATCAAACACTTTGTTCATTTTAAACCCAACTTAATGTAAGACAAACAATGTTCATTTTAAGCCAATGCCATGAAGATGCATGTAAATTTTAGCCTTGTTGAGTTTCAATGCAAGATTGTATTCATTTTAAGCCCATGAGTGAATGCATGTTCATTTTAGCCAATGAAATGTGAATGCAAGTTATAGATTGTTTGTTTGTTTGATTTAGGATTGTAAAAGAGTTATATAAAAAAAATCAACAAACAAAGGTTAGACTCCTTTTATAGCTTGCCACATGTTGCAAACAACAAATTAGTAACCCCAAAGTCCCTAAGCTACTAAACAAAAAGAGAAATCTAAAAAATTCTATCAAAAACTGAAAACAAAAATTTACTAGGCAAATGTGTCATTCTGCGAAGCAAATGCATTGCAAAATAGAAAGTAAAAATTTACCAGGAAGATGTGTTGTTATGCACAGTAGATGATTTGCAAAAAAGTAGATGCATCATTCGGGTTATCAGATGCATCTTGGGAAGTCAAATGTGTTGTTTTGTCTGTCAGATGTGGCTTAGAAATGTGGATGCATCGTTCTGCAGATCAAATGCATCATGACACAACAATTGAGGCTCAAAAAGATGCAGATGCGGCGTTTTGTACCTATACCATGCAAAAAATATGAAAAATCCATATGAAATCTGCAAAAAACATGTTTTTGGCGTCATGTTCACCAATGTAACTTAGGGAAAAATTCAGGTTAGCATTATAAAGCATAAACAAACTAAACCCTAGCTAAACAATGAAAAACAATGGAAGGAAATAGCATAAAAACAAAGAACAATCTCACCAAGTCTTCATGCCCTCCATGAATCACCTTCATTGCACCTTCTTCATTTGCTGCAAGTAGACATTTTCCCTCAGATTTTTGATGAGCAACCTATGACTATGATAATGCCCTAAGCAAATATTGAAGTATTCTATTCAAAAGCTACAAATGCAAGTATGCAAGCAAGCCTAAAGTATGCATAAAATGTTATGACAGCATGAAGTCACAAAGCCAAGAGATGTCCAAATGAGGCTAAAATTTCCCTTTTTATAGAAAAGCCAATTTTAGATGAATGGCCAAGATTGTCAGATGAGAGATGCCCTAAAATCAAATGCTGAAATTAAATGTGACAGCCAATAATTAGGGTTATGGCAACATTAGGGTGAAATTTGAAATGAAGGGCTGAGATTTGATTTTAGAAAAATCAAATCAATGGACAGGAATGCATGCACAACAAGAGGAAATATTGGGCACAGAAAAAGAAAAATTTGGAGAATCAAATAATAATTTAAAATTATTTGATTTTAAAGGCTGAGTTGACTTTTTGAATTAAAAATTAATTTAATTTGAAAAGTGGTGGGGTCATGTGACAGTAAATAATGATTTTAAATTATTTACTGGGAGAGAGAAAAAGGAAAGTGGGAATGACAATTTAAATAAATAATTTTATTTAAATTTGGAGAAAAAGACAAAAGAACAATTAAATAATTATTGGGAATTATTTAATTGTAGAGGAAAGTACAAAGTAAATAATAATTAAATAAATTGAGAAATTTATTTAATTATAGAGAGACATAGGAAATTAGTGACGTATTTAAATAAATAAATGAAGTTTATTTATTTAAATAATCAAGAGGAAATAGTTAGGAATTATGACATTAGTACATGTGAGGAGGATGTTTGACATAGAAGAATGTGCTCTGCAAGTCTAGGCCATTTTTATGTGTCTACACATATATTCAGCAGCCACTCATTTTTTATAGTAGTGGCTTGATACATGTACATGGCATTCGATACATACATGCATATATATATATGGACATATTAGTTTTGACATCATGGAATTGTTTATTTTTATCTATATGCTTTTTATTTTCATGTATGTTGATGCTATGTATATTACATGCTCATATGGATGTATGTTTACATTAGATACTAATATGATTTAATGAACACACATGGTTTATGTTAATTAAATGCTATAATGATTTAATTGCCTTAAAAGACGTAATGTGATGCATGGATACATAGCTATAAATACAACCCTTTGCTATAGTATTTGACATCCACATTTGAGTAGAGCTATTATGCAGGAATAGCTTTGGAGCATTGGAGCATTTGGAGTTTTAATATTTAGCATTTAGCAAGTTTACATTGTAGTATCATGTTAAATTAGAGTCATGTCTTGCTTTATAGTTGCATTTTATTTCATGTCTTTCCTTATAGTTGCATTTTAGTTTATCATATCAATAGTTATTTGAGCATATGCAGAATCATTTTAGTTTCTTATCACAACATTTGTATCACATAGTTTAACAACATTATCCATTTGTCAATATCTCCATTATCATAGCATCATGGCTTTCATCACATAGTTTCATGTAGGAACTTATATTTCTTTCATTTTGAATAGCATCTTGTTTCTCAAGTTGTCATTTTAACTATCATAGTGCACACCTAAAATCTGAGAGTCAAATGATTTAATAAATCCTTGAGAATAGAGAACAATGGAACATTTTTAGGAATTTAATCTTGTTTCAATTTGATTCAGTTTTATTGATTAAATCTCTAATATAATATGTCTCATTGATGTTTTTTTTCATTTACTAACTCTCCCATAAATTCACACACCCATAAAATGGCACCCGCCGTGGGGCTCAACCCTATTTTTAACAATTTTTTGGAAATGTTCTTGTGAACAAGTTGGACATGACGTTTTAGCATGACTGTAGTTCTTTCAATGCATTTGACAAATATTTCAGCGCATATGATCTCTGTTACGGTGCATATGACAAATCTTTTAGCGCATCTGGGGTTTGTTATGGCGCATACAACATTTCTTTCAGCGCATACAGCAAATGTTTTAGCTCATTTAGGGAGTCTTTCAGCACTTTTAGTAATACTTTAGCGCATTCATTACTTCTTTTAGCACATTAATCAATTATTTTAGTGCATACATGAGTTCTTTTAGCACATAGAGTAGTTGTTTGAGCACATAGGAATGATCTTTTAGCGCATTGGATGACTTTTTTGGCGCATTTGTTTATATTTGCAAAATCTTAAAAAAAATTGAGAACTAATTGGTGTTTTCTGCTTACAAGTACTTTTATATGCTAGTCAAAGACAACCTTATCAAACTACAGATGATTTATGCAAGGGTTGGAGTTGTTTAATGCTTTCTTTTGATTGAGATAGACATCTAGCTTAATTAAAAGGTTAAAGAACACCATATTTTTTGTGCTTGATGAATGGTAGGCATATGCTCTCCCCTTAATCGGGTGATCAAAAAGCCAGACCCATTCCATTTTATTTTATTTTATCCATAGAGGGTCTGCCTTGTGGGAAAAAGTAATCACCCAAGGGAACGACCCAACCGGTAACACGCTAAAGCCAAGCGACTTCCAACCACGATATAAATGTGGGTACTAGAGGAAAGTTCAAGTATCACGAGGATTGTTCCAACAAAAAGGGTAGCAATGGTCTTTTTTCGAATGGATGATCCCCCACGAACGAAATTCCTATACTAGAACCCTTTTTTATAGTAAGGCCAAAATCCTTATTCTATTTACTGGTGCAAGAACGGTCGTTCTAAAGCCATCCCACATTTTTGTAGCTTTTAGTAGAGATGAGAAGTATGTCATGGGAGATTCATGGGTACTGATGCTTGGCTACCCAGAGAATTGAGTGTCGTGGAGGGGAGCCAAAGGGGTCAAGCATCTAATCATCCGCTAAAAGTAGGCGCAACTGGAGTAAAATCCAAGTGGGAATCTAGTAAATATTGTCCTACACAGCCTTAGGTTGTACATGTTTGATGTGTTTTACCAATGTGTTTTCAAACAAAACATCACACACTAGAAGTGAAAACCTTGATTCAAAAATAAACCATTTGAGTACTTAATTTCCATCATTCACAAGTTGGAAACCAAATAAAATCCACTGGTCAAAATATTATATCCTTGGAAACACTTAGATCCACAAATTCAAAGCCAAACAACTAGAAAGAGTCGCAAAAACACCGAATTTTTCTAGATTAGCGCATTCATTTTCTATTATAGCACATTGCTACCATATTTTAGCGCATTTGACATCTATTTCAGTAAATCCATACACTATTCTAGCGCATCCACTACTTTTTCTAGTGCATCTGAGTCATATTTTAGTGCATCAAGCCTCTATTCTAGTACATCTAGGAAATCTTATAGCGCATTTGTGCAATCTTTTAGCGCATCCATCCTTTGTTATAGCGCATCCAGACTATCTTCTAGTGCATCTGTCAAATATTTTAGCACATACGGACTCTGTTTTAGCGCATCAATTAAATGCAAAACCAGAGAGCTAAATTTATCCCATGTTTCACAGTTTAAACTAGAATTCAGAATCTTTTTCAACCCAGAATCATTCCTCGGGTACCATAGAGTCTAAACTTGTTAAAAATAACCTCTACAAGTGGAATTCTCCAATCTAAACCTAGATCTAAACATCTCAAATTTCCTAAATCATCAAACCTATCATATCCTTGATTGTTAAGCCTAGTTTCATCATCAAGATTTGTCATCCTTTCATCACGAAAAGAAGTATAATCAAATCAAACTTAGTCTCATCAATAGAATTTGTCATTCTACTTGACTTAGTTTTCATCCTTGGCACTCTTCCAAACAAAGATCAAAATTTAGTTAAATTATACCACTTGTATACCCATTCAAACAAGGTTACAAAAGTAGAAATTCAAGGAAAAAGAACTTGAAACTCAAAACAGCAAAACTCAAAATAGTGAAACTTAAAACATTGAAACTCAACACACCATGGCTAAACATGAAGATAATCCTTTCCATGGAAGCCACAACATTGAAGGGGAAGAAATAATTGAGTAAGATATCCAAAATGTTGAACAAGATCCAAATTTCCACAAATGCTTAGAAAAGATTTTTGAAAGAAATGGGGAAAAACTTACTAATGCTAGCTAAACAAGGTGTCAAATTTCCTGATGACTTTGATGTTAATCAATTGAAAGCACCTCCCAAAAAGCCTAAAAAAGAAACAGAACAAGTGGTTGCCTTAACTCATCAAATGAAAAACCTCCAACAACAAATTCTTGACATGCAAAGGGGAACCTCAAAATGATACTTGATACAAGACATTTTTCCATATCCTTTTGATCAAGATATCCACATAATTCCTTTCCCCAAACATTGTGAATTCCCAAAGTATGATAAATACAATGGTAAAATTGATCCAATAGATCATGTGAGGGAATTTAGAACCATGAGTCTTGAATTTGCACACGAGGAAACTTACTTGATGAGATTATTTCCACACAGCTTAGGTGGACAATGCCTTGAATGGTTTTCCAAACTTGCACCACCAATCAAAACCTTTGAAGAATTGGTCAACAAATTCATCACCCAATATTCTTAAAACATCCAACATGATATAACAATGAAAGACCTTTGCAACTTGAAATAGAAAAAGGGTGAGTCATTCCTCATTTTTCTACAAAAATGGAGAAGGTTGTTTGCAAGATATTCTCATCCTGTACCTGAAAAAAGAAAAGATAGAAATCTTCATCGACAACCTAAATGATGAGATGAGTTATAGATTAGAATTATAATGCCCCTACCTTCGAGAAATTGATTGAAAACAGGATCAAAATCGAAGAAGCTTTGGTCAAAAGAGGAGTCATAAAAATTTACAATGACAACAACTCATCAAACTCCTCCAACAATTACAACAATAGTGATAAACCAAAGTTTTGGCAATGAAACAAGAATGTTGGTAACAATTATGCTTCAGCTAAAACACAAAATGTAAAACTAGTATTCAACTTGATAGCAGTTGCCACCAAGACAAATCAAAACAACAATCCAACCAGCAATCAAAACAACAACCAAAACACCAACCAAAACAATAATCAAAACAATGTTGAAACCAAACCACCACCATATTGAACATCCTCAAATCAAAGAAGGTTCACACCTTTAGGACAATCATTGGAATCAGCATTAAAGGAGCTTCTTGAAGCTAATGTCATAACATTACCAGAGGCACGAGATTATAACCCACAAGTTAAACCATCCTGGTGGAATGATGCACATTACTGTGATTTTCATCGAAACAAAGGACACAAGACAAATGACTGTATACAGCTGAAACATTTGATACAAGACTTGATTGATAACAAGACCATATTTGTAGAAGGACCCCAAACGAATAATTATCATGGAGCATTCAAGAACCCTGTACTAAACTATGAAAAAGGGGAATCTTCTTCATCAAACAGCAAAGGAAAGAATGTAAACTATGTTTATGACACTACCATTCTTAACATTTTTACAGTTCACAATCAAATTCATGATAAACAAGACATTGTACCAGTTGATTTGAAAGTTTTTCAATCCCAAGCTATGGTGGGACACTAGACCACACCTCATTGCCTATCATTTACTAAAAATGATGATGCATCACTCACCCATCCGCATAATGCTCCACTTCATATTGAGGTTTTGATCCATAAATGTTCTGGTCAAACGTGTTCTAATAGATGGAGGATTTAGTTTAAATATCTGCTCTTTAAAGTTTATACATGCCTTGGGATATTAAGAAAATGTAATAGACTCTAGTAAAAAGATTACCATGAAGGGATATGATGTAGAAGAGCGCTTATCTAAAGGATCGGTTACTCTACCAATCAGAAGTGGCCATGTGGTGAAATATGTGGTTTGCCAAGTCCTTGATCTC
>VDFB02114066.1:0-14909 GCA_007258455.2 Sequoia sempervirens
TAAAATATATATATTAACAAGAATATACACAACCCAGAATTCACAGTAAGGGAATTATTCTTTAATTTATTTATTTTATTTTATTTTAGAACAAAACTACAATAATACTGTTTAATTCCAGAACCCAACCAAAATTCCATTTTAAATAACAACAATCCATAACCGAACAAAAATTTCATTTTAATTGAATAACAGACCAGAAAACATTTCTATAGACCCGAAGATTTTCTTCACACACATTTTATTTCAAACCCAAGAAGAAATTTCATTCACAAAAAACAATTTTTATTTCATTTGTTGCTACAGGAAAAAGATAATTAAAAAGGAGAAAAAGAACCTGGTGTCCTGTGCCTGAAGAAAATCTATGGAAGCTTTCTCCTGAGCTTGATCAAATTCTTTTTGCAAAGCTAATCCTTCACTGCCGAATGTTTCCAGCAACAAATCCAAAACCTCCCTCAAATTGAACCTTATTCTTCAATAAATTCTCTAGAATAATAGAAAGAGAACGCTATACTCCTCTAGAATGATAGAAAAGATGTATGCAAAATTTCTCTGGAATCCGAAAAAGAGAATGCAACCCCATACAAAGAAAAACCCCTAAATAAAATCAACACTCAGAAAGTCTCTTCCGTTTCCTCTTTCCGTGAATACCAAAAGTCACTTCTCCAGAAATAAATAAAATTTAAATATATTCAAATCCACAAAATTTAACTTTATTTATTTATTTATTTATCATCTCCACAAACACTTAATTAAATAATCACATGCCCATTAAAATAATTGAAATCAACCATTTGCAAGATTTTCTCAAAATAAATTTAATATTTTCACAAACTACTACTAACATTTATTTATTTAATTGTTTATTTATTATTATATGCTTTATTTTATTAATTGTTTAATTATTTAAATCACAATATAAAACCATACACCACATTAGATAAGTCATAAAATCACAATAACATACAAAGACCAATGTAACAACAAAATGGCTATGACCAAGATGCACAAAACCAAGAAGGTACAAGACAGTTGACATCTTGGAACGAAGTTACTTCCATGTCACCTTTGTTCAACTTTCAGCCGTTGGGTTGGTACAATGCTCGCCCAGACCTATCGAAATAGGTGGAATCGAGTCTTATTCCTGCAAAGCTTGCATCCAACAAGGTGATACACAACATACATACATATAATCAATTACAAAGCATCGTGAGAAGGATTTGCAGTGTAGCAGGGCGCTCGCAAACGAGTGATGCTACCTATCCCCTCACCAAATCATATCATCATCTATTGCATTAAAGAATTACATTAATTCACATCAACATTATCAATTACTATTCTCTAGCCTATTGCATTCCAATTAACTCCATCAAAACAATCGTAAATAAAAATGTCATTATAATATCCATGGCATCATAAGAGTAATATAATCAGTAACAATCTAAGCTACCACAACATAATATCAACAGTATCATCAAAACCACAATGTGCCAACAAAACCATAGAGAATGTCAAGAACAAGCAGCAACATGAGGGGTATTACATCCTCCCCCCCAAGAATTTGGCTTACTCCTGGAAGCCAGTAAAAAGATAAGGATAAGAATCCCTGATACGAGAGGCATCCTCCCATGTAGCTGAAGCTTCGTCATTCGGGTCCCACTGAACCTGTACCTGATCAATTTCTCTGCCTCTGAAGGTAAGTCGCCGACGCTGAAGCATGGCCACGGGCTCGAGAGCCAACTATCCATCCTCGACCTAAAGAGCATTCCAATCAAGAACATGAGTAACATCAGGAAAATATGGTCTAAGAACAGAAACATGAAATACACCGTGGATCCGTGACAAACTGGGTGGCAAAGCTAAATGGTAAGCAACAGGTCCAATCCGCTCTAACACCTCAAAGGGTCCAACGAACCGAGGCGCGAGCTTTGAACCCTTTCCATAACGAATAGGGCTATTCCACGGGCGCACTCGAAGGAACGCCCGATCACCTACTACAAACTACCGATCAACTCTATGAGCGTCAGCATACTTCTTCTGTCTATCCTAAGCAGCAACAAGATGCTCCCGAATGCGAGCCACCTGCTGCTCCATATATCTAAGCATTTCGGGTCCAAGAAGCACCCTATCCTCCAACCGATCCCAACTCAAAGGAGTACGACAAGGACGACCGTACAAGGCCTGAAAAGGAGCCATACCAATGGAACTATGGTACCCATTATTATATGCAAACTCGACCAAGTACAGATAGTCCTCCCAACGTGATTGCTGGTCCATGACATACATGCGTAGCATATCCTCTAGCACCTGGTTAACTCTCTCAGTTTGACCATCAGTCTCAGGATGGTAGGCATAACTGAAATTCAACTTAGTCCACAAAGACTGCTACAAAGATGTCCACAATGCAGACGTGAATACCAGATCTCTGTCAGAAATGATCCTCCGTGGTATTCCATGCAATCTAACTATATCATTCATGAACACCTTAGCAACATAAGATGTCGTATACGAAGATCGAACAAGGGAAAAATGAGCTACCTTAGTCAATCTGTCAACAGTGACCATAATAGCATCATGTCGTCTAGATGACATAGGCAACCCAACAATGAAATCCATGGAAATAACATCCCATTTCCATTCCGGAACAAGGTGAGGCTGTAACAACCCTGCTGGATGATGATGTTCAGACTTTACTCTCTGACATTCAAGACATCGAGCCACAAAGTCGGCGATATCCCGCTTCATTCCTGACCAAAAATAAAGCGAACGCAAATCTGCATACATTTTCTTAACTCCATGATGTCCTACGTAAGGTTCCCGATGACCTTCTGTCAAAATCAGGGTACAAAGACCCTCTGAAGGAGGTACATACAACCGTCCAGAGAAACGCAAAGCACCATCTGAATCCAATGAATAACTAGCAAATTTCCCTTCCAAAGCTCTGTCTGACTCCACCTCAGCTTTCACCTCCGAATACCAACTATCTGAAGGAAGGGCTGTGAGAATCTGACTCTTCAAATCCACCTCAAGAGACATTGCAGAAACCTCATGCCTACGTTGACTCAGAGCGTCAACCACCACATTTTCCTTACCCTGAATATACTTCACCTCAAAATCATATTCACACAAAAATTCCATCCACCTCCTCGTCTGCATTCCAAATTAGGTTGCATTGAAGATGTATTGTAAACTTCCTGATGATACCTTATACGCTCGAGACCAATGCTTGTAACCAGAAGGTACCTCCATCCTCACTGAAACGCTAGGAACTCCAAACAAAACTCCAAGGGTCATAGTATTGGGATAGTGGAGTTCTCATGATCACTTCCCTAGTTTAAGATTCATAGGTAATCACTCTCCCATCCTGCATCAACACGGCTCCAAGACCTTCCAAAGAGGCATCCGTAAAAAACCACGAAGTCACCTGTAGGATCCGGCACTGCCAAAATTGGAGCACTAGTCATTTTTTCCTTAAGAGTTTGGAAAGGTAACTGACACTACTCTGTCCAAAGAAATTTCTTTCCTTTCCTCTGAAGTGATGTGATAGGATGCGCAATCCTCGAAAAGTCCTGCACGAACCGCCGATAATACCCAGCTAGTCCCATGAAACTGCAAATTTCTGAGACATTAGTGGGCACGGGCTAATCCATGATAGCTATTGTGCAGTTTTGCACACACGCCCCACTTAGAGTAGGGACCCTCTTTTCGGGATGTCTTTTGACCCTTGATTTTATTCGACTTCTCTTTTCGAGGTCCTGAGATGTTGGTCTTGTTGGCTTTGGCCTTGCCTTGGGGCTTGGATTGGTTAAACTTGGGTTTCAGTGAAAATTTGGGTTTTGACCTAAGCCCGGGATTTTCCAGCTCTGGCGGATTCCTCGGGCCCTGGTTCGTTGTCCGTTTACTGCTGAATTTTTCGAAATCCAGGTTTTTGCTCGAGTCCGGGATTTTCTGGCCTGAGCGGATTTTCCCGAACTTCGTTAAAATCCTGGTTTCTGCCGTATCCACGGAATTCGTGTTTATCCGGATTTTCCGTCTGGCTTGGTTTTTTTGAAATTTCGTCCTGGGCTCGGGTTTCTGGATTTTTCTGACATGTCTTGTTGCTCATTAATGCTCGAAGTACCTTTGCTCAGACGTGATTATGGATGGATTTAAGGTCTTTTGGGGCATCATTTTGATCACATTATTCACTCACTGCTTGCTCTGGAGTTTGAGGTTTTTCATTTGAGGGTTTGATTGCTGAATTTGAATTGCTTGTGGGTGATTTGCTTGAGCGCTGGTTGGTTTTTTCGTCGCTAGGGCACACGGTTTTACAGTCACTCCTTCGAGTTCGAGCTTCATCCGGACCCATCCATGGTAAGTCGTTGCTAGCCCCTCTTTTCTTTGTGTCATGATCGAATCTTTCGAGTTGATTGATAGTCATTTTAGGTCAGCCTTTGCTTGAGTATGATTGTATATTTATAGAGCTAGGGTTTGACCTCACTCTTCACAATATTTCATCATTCGCACTGTGCATGCCCTTGTTTACCAAATGAATGTCGAATAGATCGATGTAGATGGGCATTATGGGTAGGATTTTTCCCCTAGGTGCGTAATTTAATGTATTTTGCGAGATTGGGGTTTTTGGTGTTTTGTTCGGAACGGTTGATCCGTCATGATTTTCATATCTGGCGTTTAGATCAAATTTTCTCATACCTTAAGAAATCCATGTGTGCTTTGATTGATCACCTCAATGATAGTTTTTCTTGAAATTCCAAGCTTACCCGGGCTTTCATGGTGGGGGTCTGGTTATTGGATTTAGGGCATCGATGTTTCGACTTGAGGGTTAGTCATTCGGAAGTCTTTTGAAATTCAGATTCATGTGCATTCCGAGTTTGCTTATTAGGATCGATTTTAGGACCATTGGAATCCAAATAGCGGGGTTTTACATGATCATACAGTCAATGGTTCGCGTGTTAATATTCATCGGGTTTCCGAGGTGTCCGCAAAACTTCCGCGCGCCCGAATTTTCCTGATATCTGTCGAGTACACAGAGTATAGCGAATTCTGGAGTATTTGAACCGTCCACGAAAATCCGTCCTACCCGGATTTTTTCGGTTTTCCTGCCTGATTTCATTCTTTTCGATTTTCGAGGCTAGGGGTAATGGGGTAAATGCTAAATGCTGATTTCTTGCTGCTAATAGATGAATATCATGATAATCTCATAACCTTTTTGTCCATACTAATGAATTATTTGGCGAATGATGTCTTGGCAGAATGAATCCGTCTGGGTCGGATTTCTCCGAAATTCCGCCCCGACGGGATTTTCCCGGTTTACCTCATTTCCCCGGATTGCTTCATTCTCCGGATTTTCAAAGATTGATGATTAGTGATGGACCTTAATTGCTTTATGTGGTTTCTGCCTTCAAACTTTGATTGGAATATATATGATAAATTGGATGTCATGGCGTTTCTTTATCGGGTTAGTCCAATCATCTTTGGGAAAGTCGAAGTTGATAGGAGGATCTTCATCTGAAGGCGAGAGAAAATTAAATTGAATACCGCAGAGTCCTTAGCGACAACAAAGTATCTTTCTACGTGATGGGGTTTGACAGAATGTTGGAAGTGGAGAATGAGAAATTCCGAGAAGCAGGCTGGAAAAGATCCTTCGGTCTTGAATAAGGAGATGATGAAGTCGGATTGGTTCCGCATTGGCGAGGGGTTCCTCACGCGAATTGATTCACTATCAGGAGTTGATTCTAGAAGTGTTACTTGCGGCGGTATGACTTGTCCCACAAGGGTTGTAATCTAGTCTTGGAAAATTTCAATCCTGTTTCTATTGCCCAAGCCTTTGACATGTCGGATTTGTCTTCTGTATGTGCCTTAAACATGGATTTGGCCAAAACCTATTATGAGAACGAGCCCACCAAGGCCTAGCAAATGATTAATTCTTGGTTGGAGAAACCAAAGTCTCACTTTTCCAAACTGCCCAAGCAATTACATAGAGTCAAATTCAGATCAGATATATATGATGCTATCACATTTTTGAGCAGGGTGGCTGGTTTGAAGAGTGTCGGAGTACTGGAAAACTGGATTGTCCATGTGATCAACAAAATTGAACAAGGTACTTATTATCACTGGGCAGGACTCATCAGTGCTGTGATTGATAGACAGCTGAGGGATGTCTTAGAAACAAAGAGGTTCACCATGTCTTCCTATGTGATGTATGTGTTAGCTAGATTCTACCCATACAGGGGTCTGAATCCGAAGGGGACATTTGGACAAGATGTAATCTATGACATATACCCGGAATTGCACCTAGGACACCGGGATTACAGAAGAGCAAACGATGCATTTACAATGCATATCACTAGGTTGCTTCAAAATGCGGAGCATGTGAGATTGTCTGATGGAGCAAAGGAGTTGATAAAGGGATATGGAGCTTGGTTCATTCAGTTTCCCACTTTCTCCTATATCAGAATCGACGGATGTCAAGCTGCTCCATACAGGTTGCCTAGGTATCCGACTGATCATATTGTGCTATTAGAGGTTGTAAGACAGATATGTGACTTTGATGCAATTGTCAAGAAAGCAAAGCATAAAACGGGTTTTGGTGGGGATTTCCCTCTCAAAATTGGTATAGCTGAGGTGTGCCCTTCCATCCAATCGACACATGCTGCAGTGGATGAGTTGGCAGCTCATGGTTTCTCCTTCCATTCCAAGAGGACAAACTTTGATATCACCGGGGAAGCACAAAAGAAGGCCACCAAAGAATACTGTCATAAGGATGACCTAGAAGACTATTGGGCAAATATCAAAGATGATTTTGAGGCAAGGAAGAAAAGGTACTCTAGGCTTCCGGTTGATGTGATAAGGCAATACAATGTTAAGTTGATCCCTGACCAGCTAGAAGATGAGGGGAATCTGGTGCTAGACCATGCATATGAGTCTATCAAAGACAGATCAATCGGAGAGATGAATTGGAATGATGATGAGGTGACTGAGCTAGAAGACCTAATGGCCCCTGTCATGAGATTTACTACTTCCTGGTTGAAGCATAAGGTTTGGAGTTGGAAAGTGAGAAGGTACCCTGTACCTTTAATTTGATGGGAAATCTCAATCCTATGTCCACTTCAGAAGAATCCGGGGAAGATGACCCCAAAGGGAAAACTAAAGGGAGCTCACCCTTCAAAATTAAAATCAGGGGTCCTCAAGAAAGTGAGCCAGAACCGAAAAGAAAACCAAAGGGGAAGAAAAGAAGTAGAACTTTGAAAATTGGTAAGTCTGTAGAGGAAGAGGAATTTGAAAAGGCAGAAGAAGAGGATGCTCCTCCACAGCCAAAGAAGACACAAACAACTAGGGTTTCAAGGAGGAAAGGTCAAGAAACTTCCAAGGATGAGACTCCTATTGTTGAAGTAGAAAGTTCAGGAGAAAAGACTAAAGTTTATACGAGGAGATCAAGGACTCCATCTCCTAAAGAGACTATGCAAGAGATGGACCCTCTTCCGAGGGTACCAGTTGTGGAGCAACCTAAGGCTACTTCCCGTTCACTGAGTTTACCTGAGAAAACAACCCATCAAGAGCAAGAGACTAGTGGAGAGGCAAAACCTTTCAAGGAAGGAGAACTCTTTGGTGCGGCAGCTGAGCTTGAGACTGAAGATGTAGAAAGACACCCTTCTCCACTAGTGCAATATGAGGATTCTACGGTAAGTAGCAAAGGTAACGGATCACCTGAAAAGGAGGATTCCCCTGTTAGAACCCCATCGCCTGTGCAAGAAGAGGAACCTGAATTAGGTGATTAGGGTGAGCAGTCTCCTGAGAAAGGAAGAGATGAAACACTGGAACATCATGAAGAGATCGAAACAAAAGAAATCTGGGTGGATCCTGCGGTTCCGAATTGGTTAGAAAAGGAGATTACAAGGAAGAAACAGGTTATTGTTGAGGACACTCCTCTTGATTGGGATGAGATGTTAACTAAGATTGGTAAAGGCAAGAAGAAGAAGATGGCCAAGGTAGTTTCAAGGATAGAAAGAGATGGAAGCAGAAATGTGAGGTCATCCACATTTCTCCTCTGCTTTGTGCTGGATAAAACTAAAGAAAGAGGTCACGGGAAAGGACCCGTGTGGGAATATAAATCTTGGGCCAGCCTCTATGGAACAGGACATTGAAGAATATGAAGGGTCCAGTGCAGTAATAATCGGCAGACTAAGGAAAGAAACTCAGTCCAGACATAAGCTTAGAAAGGAAAATGAGAGGCTTAAGAAGTGTCTAGAAGATGTAGTAAGAACCTCTTGTGATCTCACCCAGCTCTTCCTAGACTTAGGTTTCTTAAGGAAACCATTTCTGAAATTGAAAAGATGAAGGCTTCCACCCATACTGCAACAGATTGGTTGAAGGATGTGCAAGTGAAAGGAGACAATGCAATAAAGGATGTCCTTTCGGTTGGAAAGGATGCAATCAGAGCCAAAGACTTGTTGGAACATGTGCTATCCCAAGATAAGGAGGACATTGATCTTCTGTTGCAGAAGTCTAAAGTAATTATTGAATATGGAAAAGATCAGTTGGCTGCAGATGGGATTCTTCCTTCCTCCAAACTTAATGAACCTTGGGAATGGTTTGAGGCTTTGCAGATTCGGCAAAAGGCCATGAGGAAGATTCATAAATGAAAGAAGCTGATAGATGGTGACTTGAAGCTAGGGTTTTCAGCTGAATGCCATTGCTCTTTGAGGGTGTGGGAGGAAAAATTGCTCCCAAGTGGTAGGCAGGTGTAGGAATGGTGGCATATGATGTCTATGCCAGGATTCTACAAAATGTCTGCCTCTGCCACCAGCCAGGACACCCATTTGGATGGAAGTACCAGCAAACTACTTGGGTACGTGATGGATGATATCGAGCCCATAGGTTGATTTCGAACCAAAACTATTCACTTGATCAAAGAGAATGGCTCAATAGAATTTATAGAAGCGCTATCCCCTTGCACCACTATTCAGAGCTAGATAAAGTATTTTTGGGGGTTCATGGATCATTGGCTCAGAATAAGGATAAGGGAGGCGGTAGTTAATGCCCATTTTGAGATTTGTGCTTCCCTATTATTATAGGGCATATGTTAATCCAGGCTACATTGTGGAATGTGTCGAGGCTAACCTTGATGATATATCAGCATTTAATGTGCCTTATTTTGAAATTCCTAAGGCCAACTTATTGTGGCTAATTTTATTTTGTAAATGTTTGGCTGGGCCGACATGTTTTATGAATTCTCTATAAAAGGCATTCCTGCCTCTATAAAGAGAAAGAAGAATAATAGAGACAAAGTTAGATCAGGAAAAAGAGCTTTAGAGTGTTTGTGAAGTAGTAGTGATTTTAACTTGCGGCTGATATTATGCCAGAGAATAGTTGGAATTAATTTTAGAGAGAAAAGCATTTTGGTGTCTGTGCAATAGAAGGCACATTGTTAACTGTGGTTTTCTTTGGTGGAAATCTTGTTTGATTATGTATAGTTCATTTGTTTTATCTTTCAATTGGCAAAAGATTCGGGATTTAGTGTTTAGAGTTGGATTAGTTTTGTGGATGATGTTCATGATTTCATATTTGGAATGTTTGTAGCAATCTCTAGTCTATACTCCCAGTAACTATCTGATTGTAGTAGGCTGGTGAAGTCAACCTGGGCCACACATTCATTTGTTCTTAGTTCGATTGTGGATGAATATCTATGATTTGAAAATCTATATACCTTAGAAGATTGCACCATTCTTGTGATATTGCATTATGGGTTGATCAAGAATTGGTTATGTGAGATTGGTCCATTCCAGATATCTATCATTTGCATTGTTCATTCCAGGAGTAGTTTAGATCTTATCATATCTCTACACCCTTATCTTTTGCTGTTTCTTTATTATTTGACTAGATTTAAGATTTGAGATCATCATATTGCAAAATCTGATAAGTTAGAGAGATATAGTTTGTTTGTAGTAAGGTCCGATTGTGATTACCAGCATTTTCACATATTATCTGAGTTGTTTATGCATTGTCATAACCTGACACCCGAGATACCTTGGGGTGATTTTCAGTAATTTATAGTTGAAGATTACCTTTCAAGAGAGATAGAATATTGCATTTTGTCTGAGTTGTTGCTGTGCAGAAAACACCATCAACAAATTGGCGCTAGAAGGAGGGCCTGAATGAGCACACTGGATCGTTTCTTGAACGCCATATCTCCAGAGAGATATAGGAGAAATACCAGATCTACCCTAGGAGAGGAAGATTTACAGGAATTACAGTTCCCCACTAGGTCATGGAGGACTCGAGAAAGGGGAGAATCATCATCACCCATCCCTTCACCAACATCATCCACATCTTCACATCCAGAAGTTGAAGCCATATACATCCCTGAGGCAGTTCCCATTCAACAACCTCAGCCTATCGTTAACCAACCACAACCACCACCCCCACTTTTTCCAATGGCCTTCCTTGCTAATAATCCATCTCCTTTGTTTTTCAACGCTTACAATGTAATGCCCAAAAACCCTGAACACTTTGTTCAAGGACATGTTAATGACAAATAGGATTCTTGAGAACATATAAGGATTTTCCAAACTGTCTCAAAGATGAGGATTGTTCATGGGGTCTATTGCATGTGAATGTTTCGCTATTCACTAGAAGAAGAGGCTTTTTATTGGTACAATCACCTCCCTTTTGGCTCAATTCTAAATTGGAATGATCTTGAAACTGCCTTTTTACAGAAGTTCAGAATACCCATCAGTGCCAATGAATTGTATTTACAATTCACTTCGATCAAAGAGGTTAATGACTCAATATAGGTTCAATAATGGTTTCAGTCTGCGTGCAATAGACTTGAATCATGTTTTAGGATAACAATACCTACAAGAGTCTATTAAAGCATTGGATAACCATACCGACCATTTTTGCAGGTGGCGACCCTAACCCCTCCGGCTAAGCAGCCCGTGCCTATCACGAAGCCATTCAAACCCCATACTGAGATGCTTGTTGAAGCTAGACCATTGCCTTCCTTTGGGGCTGAGTTACATGTCGAGGTTGGTAGTAAATCGGGAGCACTTGCCAATCATACCCCAATCATGAATCCGGTACCCCAATTACCGTTGGTGCCACATCCTGGTCTCCCCATGAGCCAGGTTTCCCCTATGATGAATTTTCCCCAGCAGCAGGTTAACCAGCCCATGTATCAGCCACAGCCGAATAGTTTCCCTGCCTATTTACAGAACTTTGAAGTGTTGCATCAGTCTATGGGATCTGCCACCATGCCTTTCCCTCCTCAGAGTAATCCAAACCAGATCCCTTATCGAGATCCAAATAGGGAGAGGATTGATGAAATGGCTGAGCAGATAAAGAAGTTGAATCTAGAGGTGACCTACCTAAGAAATCAAAATAGAAAATTACAAGCTGCCCAGAAGAATATACAGTCCAATCAGAACAGAGAATTTCCACAAGGGCAGAATTTTGACAGAGGACAGCGTAATGAAAGAGGATTCTATAGTGACAGGGGATACAATCAGGATAAGGGTTACAACAATGACAGAGGATTCAATAATGATAAGAGACAAAATTTCAATAGAGGACAAGGTAGTGGATCAAGATTTGATAAGAGGCAATCGCAGGGACAGAGCAGGACATGGAATACAGGACCCAATAATGAAGGAATTCCTACTCCCCTGGATCAACCTATCAACCAATCTGCGAATCAGCCAGTCAGTCAAGACAAACCTCCCAGTGGTGTATATTTGGCTGAAGCTGCCCTGTCAGGATGGTGTAGGCTCCATAAGACAAGCCAACATTCAGAGTTAGAATGTCTAGAATTCCAGACCGCAGCTTCTATTTTCCAATACGAAGTGGAGAATAATGCAAATGGCCAGGAGATCGTTCCCTCCACCCCTTACGATTCTCCTGTGCTAGTATTAAATCATGCTCCCTTTCCGGCAAGCAAAGAAAATGTACCAGAAGAGGAATCTGATTCTCAGGAAGGAAAGACAGATCAAATCTGCAATGGAGATGAGGTTGCTCGTTTATTCAATGAGGAAACGATGAATGACAATGGTCCCCTCGATCAGGAAGAGGCTTATGTTGAAGAAGTACAGATGTTTCAGAGGCAAGGCTTGAGAGATATGCCTCATAGGTACCCACAGGCTAGGGGACCTTTCACCACTTCCATTCCTCCAAATAATTTCAATACCCCTCCAAATCTGAATGCTAGTAATAATCCGTCCTATCCGCATGTTTCAAGGCAGTACCTTTCGAAGGAAAGACAAGTTCAAACTGACCCACAGAAGGAAAAAGGTTGTTCAAGCAGGTAGAGACAAGGTGGAGGAACCTTCTAGGAAAGTCTCCATTGATATGAGCGAAGAGAACATGGCTTCGTATGTCGCTGAGGAGTTCAAAAAATTAAAGGTAAATCTTTCAACATATTAGTTATTGAGGTTCCCTGCAATTAGGAAGGCAATTTTAGGTACTTATGATGCACATCCAGTGTCTTTGGATAAACCTTCTAGTGAGGATAACAGCAAGATTTCTAGTTCTCAGCCTATGAAGAGACAAAATCAGGCCCACAGTCGAACTAACTTTCCCCCTGGAGACAAAGGAAAGGAAAAGGACAAGACTCGAGTGGCTCAAGTAGATACTCAGCCAACTTTGTTTCAAGGGAAGATAGAAACCCCACCATTTCTGATCTCTGTGTGCATATTCGGTAAGAATCTACATAATTGTTTACTAGATTTTGGCGCTTCCACCAATGTGATGCCATTTGGAGTATGTAGAGGTTTAGGTATTACACCTGCTGATTCCCAGAAGAAAGTAACTCAATTGGATAGAACTGAAGTAAATGTGGTGGGAGAATTAAACATGATTCACATGCAGATAGCTTTGGACCCAAGGATTCAACAGGTTATCAATATTCAAGTAGCTGATATCTCAGATGCGTATGGTTTGATTCTAGGAAGAGATTTTACTAAGGCTTTACCGGATATGTAGTTCATCGATCACTTCCTCACATGTATTTCCGGAAAGAGCGCCCAATCAAATCGCATTCAGAGAGAGACAAGAATGAAATACATGATTATGGAATACCAAAAAATACTTCAACAGGTTCGAGACATCCCAAGTAGGCATGGGAAATTATATGCTACTAACCCAATATGAGGAGTCGACTCGAGGAGGTATTGATGCTACTAATTTATGCCAATCGATGCAGACAGATCCAAACATGTTACTACTTTTGACAAAATCAATGGAGGAAGAAGAGGAAACCGAAGATAATCAGATCCGCTTATTAGACAGTTTCCAAGAATTCATCAAGCAGTGTGTTGAAAATCAAATTCACCTAGGAAAAAGGACAAGCTTTAAGGAATTACTCTTACCAAATTGGTGTAGAGTTCATAATGCTTCCCATTCAGAATTAGAGTGTTGTCTATGCCAGACAGCAGCAGAACAAGTATAAAAATGCCTAAATCCAACCCAGGCTATTAAGACAGATGTACAAAACCCTCAGGAAGGATATCAAGGAAAGAAACCTTATACTGGCCTCGAGAACCGGCCCAACAAATAAGGGTCAAAAGACTTAAGAAGAAGACTCTAAATCATTAATGTTGACTCGTGCTTGATGATCCAAATCCAAACACATGATTGTAAAAGGTGGTTCGAATTGATCAGTCCAAAAGGTGTGTGTACCTTTGTAGCCCATAGACTTCAATTTCACTATACTAATAATGTAGTAGAGTATGAAGCATTAATTCATGGACTTCTCATGGCACTCAAGAAAAAGGTTAAGATTCTGCAAGTTTTTGGTGATTCTGAGTTAGTAGTTAAGCAAGTAAGGAAGCAATATTCATGCCACGATAGGAGAATGACCAATTATAGGCATAGAGTATGGGACCTCATTGAGGGATTTGATGCCTTCAATATTCAACTAATACCACGACAGAAGAATCAAACTGTAGATTCACTGGCTCAGGCAGCAAGCACTCTGCAGCCTTTATCTTTGTCAGGTTTGAAGTTCACTGTAGAATTAACTCCTGTGCCATCGATTCCAGACAATGTTACTAACTTTCAGGTGTTTGAAGATGACAAGCATATTCTGGATTTTATCACAAATACAGATGTTTTTGCTTCCCAAATCATCGATGAAGCAGAACTAGATTTGGAATGAGTGATGAATCTAAAATCAAATACTATTCCAAGGGGAATGGTACAGTTGGAACAAATTTTTGATATGGATAAGATCAAAGATCAGGAACAAGAGTCAAAGAAAGAGTCAATCAATGGACAGTGTGACACTTACAACGTAGGAACTGAGGATAACGCTAAGAACATTTTCATTGGCAAAGTATGTACTCCAGAAGAAAGACAAGGGATAATTGAAGCACTGCATAACTTTCCAAATATTGTAGCCTGGAGTTATGAAGACTTGAAGACCTATGATACATCAATCATAACTCATACTATACCTCTGAAGCCAGGTGCCAAACCTTTCAGGCAGAGATAGAGACCTATCAACGCGTTGTTGGAACCACTTATACAGAAAGAAGTTCAGAAGTTATTGTCTGCCAGAATTATATTTCCTGTCAGGCATTCAACATGGGTGGCAAACCTGGTTCCAGTGAGGAAAAAGAATGGAGAAATTAGACTCTGCGTTGATTTCAGAAACTTAAATAGATCGTCAGAAAAGGACAACTATCCAGTCCCTTCATTGGATGAAGTACTTCAAGTGGTTAATGGATCTCAGATGATGTCCTTTTTGGATGGTTATTCAAGGTACAACCAAGTAATGGTTCAGTACGAAGACAGGCACAAGACTGCTTTCACAACTAAATGGGGTACCTTTGCTTACAGGAGGATGCCATTTGGACTCATCAATGCAAGGGCTACATTTCAAAGGGCTATGGATATTGCCTTCAAGGATATCATAG
>VDFB02114067.1:0-19382 GCA_007258455.2 Sequoia sempervirens
AAAAATTTATATTTAAAAAAATTAATATAAAAATTGTTTTATTGAAATGTGGTGGGGGCTACCCCCACCACCGCCACCCATGGGGAGGCACTGCTATGGAGGCGGCACCCAACGCTACTTTCCATAGCAGTGAACCCCCATGGGGGTCAGCTGTGGGTAGTGCCTACACACACAACCTCTGTGGTTGTGTTTAATGGCTGCACGCAATTTTTTTTTTTGAGTTTACTTTATTAAATTTAAATTTATTTAAATTAAGTTTTATGTATTCTTTTTAATATATATATATATACATATAGGTATATATATATGTATATATATGTATAGATATATATATATGTGTGTGTGTGTGTGTGTGTAAAAATAAGTAATGATTATATTGTTAATTTTATTAGGCCAGTTTAAATATATGAGTTATGTAATATATATATGTATATTTTTCTATTTTTCAAAATTATGGAAAAATCTTATGATAAAAATTACAATGCTTGGTGTTATGGTGTGATCGACTAAATTAGAAATAAGCTTTTTAAATAAATTTAGTTGAGTGATTTTTGGGTGAATCGCTTATTTATATTTCTTGGTAGAATTGTACAATGTGATGTTAAATTGTGTTTGTTGAATTATAGAAAACTTGTGTATGTAATTGTTTAACTCTTGAATTATCGTTGAGTTAATTGTTGTTTCGCTTAATTGGGTTACGATCTTGTGGGAAACCCTTAAGTTAGTTTATCCTTCTATAGGAGCTTAAGTTGTTGTTTAAAGACTTCCAGAGGCATGGGGAAATGGTGGTTTTATAAATGATCTTTTAAATTGATGATTGTCCCTATTTCGACTATAATGGTGATTTTAAGCTTACACTTGGGTTGTACCCGTCCTTATGGGTGTATATTTATATGATTATTGGCAAGATGATTTTTGCCTCACGGATGTTCCATTTTGTGATTCAATTTTCTTGTTGGTACAACCCCTTGGAATTAGATGTTATGTTTTGGGTTTCTAGGGAGAGTGGCTCTACATGGGCGTCAATGCACAAAGGGGCTATCAAGATAACCCACATTAGAGTTAGAGTAACAAGTGATAACCTAATTAATTAATTAATGGGTGGTTGGTAAAACATTAATAAGATAATTATGGATGCCTCGTCCACCTATTAGGGCTTTCATAGACTATAGGTGGGCTAAGAAGGCCATGGTTGGCAAGATCATTGCCTCATCTTCACGAGAGATTAATGGTTCTACACGAGTCACCCTATGGGGTCAGCACCTAGAGAGGCTATTAGGATAACCTTAGATGGGGACTGACGCCTAGAGAGAGGCAGTCAGGATAACCCCTGTAGGATTGTGTGATGACACTCTCCCATAGCTTCCCTTGTGATTGATTTTGTGTGTATCTGGAGGCAGTTGTGTCTTATGTTGTTAAGGAAATTTTTCTTGATGTTGTATTTGTATCCTCCTTTTAGTTACTCAATGTTGCATATATTCCTCATGGAAACTTTATTGGTGTTGGTGAAAGGTGCCCTTGGATATTTATTGTTGATTGAATTTGCAGACTCATTTGGTGAGCTTGGAATTTTATTATTGTTGGCACCTCTTATGGCGATTTAATGTTGGTTTGTGATTTTGGCAATTGGTTCTTGTTGAACTTTCCTCTAGCATTCCCTTGAGTTGTTATTGTTGCTAGCGCCTAGAAGTGGTCTATTGATGATATGTTTGGTGATTTATTTTTGTTATGTTTTGAAAGTGGTCTTTTGATGTTATGTTTCCTTTGTGTGCTTTCTTTTTTTCATGTTGGAGTTTAGTCTTCTGTCTTCTATTTGGATGTTCTTGGTCGGGGATCCTTCCTTATTTACTCCCAACATGGGGGTGGTTAGGTAGAATGTGCTACGCACCCCATTGGGTACCCTATTATGCAGTTGAACCATTCAGTGTAGAGTTGGCAGATGCAACTTGATCCATAGTTCATATGTTACCAAATGTATACTTGTACTCTAGTTGTATTATATGTATTGATGTATCACTCCCACGTGTGTTGGGAATATTTATGATGTAATTTGGTATATGTATTCAATGATTTGTATTAGCAGACTGATGTAATGTATAACCACACTATGTAATTCATCCTTGAACTATGATTGTAATTACTATTTATGTTGTGTTGTATCTGTGGAAATATGTTCTTTATATTTCCATGTTTAAATTGTTGTAAATGCATGTATGGTTTTCATATGGTTTATTCTTGTCACACTGTTTATCATTTATTAATGGTTAAAACTGAAGTTAAGTGAATGAATGGGTTAGTTACGTAATGTCACCTCGTGTACCCCAAAGGACTTAGGTGTTTAATTTGTAATCTTTTAAATCTAATGTATACAATAATTTATACACTTTAATTGTTTAAAAAAAAAAAATTGTGCCATAAATGTTAAATGTATTAGTTTTCTTTAGGGTTGCATGGCAGGGCATTACATCTTGCAACAACCTTGGAGATGAATTTAGATGTAGGGTGGGAATCTGAGCGTACTCGAGGTTTTTATCTCTCTAGTGGTTGAGAAAGGGATATGCTCATCAAACCTAATGCAAGTTCCAATCCCTCTTTTGTTGGCCGATAATGATTCCTTTATTTCTCTTCCGCAGTTTTAAGTAAAGTCTTGAAACTAGAAATACCCTGTTGCCTTCATTTTTCTTAAGTCGTAGCCATCTCAGTGCATCCCTATCATATGTTAGATGTTTGACTTTAAGAACGTCCCACTCATATTTCATCCAATATATATATATATATACGCTTGGCATTGAAAATATTATATTTGGTATGCAGTGAAGATTACGCGATCATAGATTTCTTTGTTTGATGTTTATCCTGAATCATGAGCTCTCTAGAAACGAGAATATCAACCACATTTTTGTAGGAATCCATCTCAATGGATGGCATGAAAGAGCCATGTCTATTTCCTATACCAATGCCCTGCAACCAATTTTTGGGTTTTGCTTCTCTTCCTCGTCTTCATCATTGGTGTTAAATGAGTTTGCACCATCAGTGTGTACTTTGGAGCTAACTCAAGTTGCATTTTTGGCCCTTTTTCCTTAACAACCTCTATGTTGGCAGGAAGCAATGAATCATTTTGTATAAAGATTTAGGTTTAATATTTGACATTAGATTCTATTGAGGGGATAGATATCCATTGAGGAGGGAATCCATGTCCTTATTAGACTATGTTATTTTTTTGGTCGGCGAACCATTTGGGTTTTGCATGTTGTATGTGGTATGTCTACATTTTTACTTTTAATTGTGTTTACTTTCATTTAAATTTGTGAATTATGTTGATACTCAATATTTTGATTCGCATGATCTGGTATTATATGACTATGTGCCTCAATGCTCAACTTATGCTTAGGTGATTTTGTTACTGTGCTTCTTATCTTGTCTCCACCTTGTGTTGGTTATGCCATTTACCTGACATCGTAGGAAACTTATTTCCTGTCCTCTTTTTCATGTGCTTCTCTTCTTCTTTATCGCTACATGTAAACCACCAAACTACTCATTGTATTCTGATGATTCGATTAAACTCGATATGTTAGTGATCCAATTGGTAATCAATGAGACCACCGATGTATATACATACATGCCCTGTTTAATAGAAGATGTGGTCAATATATGAGTAACAATTTAAAGATAAGGCACATTATGGAGTTCGATTTACAATTGTAAAACTAAATGTGACAACTCTTACATGCATAAATTTATTCATTAGTTAGAGATATGATAAGACCGAGTTCGATTTACAATTGTAAAACTAAATGTGTGTAGCTCACATGCCCTATGACAACTGCTATAACACTATCAACTATTCTTTGGCTTCAATGTGCATATATATAAATACTTTTATGTGTGTGTGTGTGAGAACTATTCTAACTATTCTAACCATTTCATTTTTGAAAATTTGAGGATTATGTAGATAAAGAATTTGAAGAACTAATTAATAAGGAAAAGAAAATTTAGATAATTATTCTCGATGTTGAATAATGTTATCTATTGCAATTATTTAGCAAAAGTAAATTTAAATTGTACTGTGCATTAAAGGTTACAAGATGACTTATGTGCTATTTGTTGAATTATGAGAAAGGATGTTGTAATTCATAGGAAATTGACAATCCATGTATTTAATTAGTGCATTAGTAGAGTTGTCTTTTTCTTAATCTAGACAATTAGAATAATGTGTTTGATTTATGGATCTATCCTACTTTCAGTTATTGATTTAATTAGAGGCCAAGTTGATGGGCCTTATGTGATGGGAAAATAGTGCTTTACATGGAAGTAAGGTCAGTCTTTTATTTGGATCTTATTTGATTTTGGGTTTTGGAATGGTTTGGGTCATCACCTTTTTTTTGGGAGTCCATTGTGTTAAGTGGAATTGGGAGTCTTCAAGAGGCTAGGGATATTTTCCCTCTTGATGGAATTTTTGTAATTATCTTGGTGTTGCGAATTTTTATATTGATTTTGTTTATGATGGATTTTAGCCTTGTACTATGTTTTCACCTTTGTGGATGATCTTCTAGAATTTTTGAGTAGGAAGGAATATGCCTCGCTATGTGATCTTATTATGAGTTGGGTTGTGCAAGTGGCTATGCTCTTTGAATTTATTTGGATTTCGAGTTGTCGATAGGAGAGTGGCTCTCAATGGGGGTCTGATGCACAAAGTGGCATGTCTAGGGTAACCCATTGTGAGTTTAATCAAGTGATAATATAATTAATTAATTAGGGGGATTGGGTAGTTCTCACATTAAATAAAGATAATGGATGTCTCTCTCATGGATCAAGTGTTTGTCTAGGCTTGAGGTGAGACGTGAAGGCTTGGAATGGCAAGTTTAACTTCTTGGACTAACTGGTAGGTATGTTAATCCCACATAGTGTGCATGGGCATCCAACAGCTGGTAGATGTGGCCAGGTAGTCTAGTAGCCTAAGAAGGTTATGCCAGGGTAACCCATGGAAACCTTTGTAATGATATGCCTCCTATGACAACCTAGCATTCCCTTGTTTCTAGTCTCTCTGGGATGTTTGTGTGCCTCTGGAAGTCAAGTTACTATCATTTATTGTTGTACCATGTTTGTATCATGGAGTTATGTAGTCTTATTGTCATCATCTGTCTCTTGTCTTTTGTGGTGGGACCTAAATGCTATCTCCTAACATGGGGGGTGGACCTTTGGGTTCCACATGGTTGGGTGGAACGTGATACACACTCCATTGGGTTCCCTTACATGTACATTTTCATGGTGATTGCTCTTGGTTTTGAAGACATCGACACTGGTCCCTATTCATGTGGAGTATCTTCATATATTTGTATTGTACTACAGTTCAATTGTATCATGTATTGTTCTCCTGAAGTACTCTCCCCACTTGTTTATGAGGAGGCATTGTCATTTTGATGTATAAGAGTAATGAAGTATATTGATGTAAACTTTATTATGTGATGGATTATGTATCTGATGTTATTGAATATGTAAAGTGGAATGAATAAAATCAGTTAATCGTTTTGTGTTCATATTATGGTTGTTGCTCATGGATTACTTGTTTATATGTAATGTGTGGGTGTGATTTTTAATTGATGTTAGATTTGGTTAATATATTGTTTTATGGTTCTTGGTAACTTGGATAATGGGAACTATGTAGTGTGGTTGTGAACCTTAGAGGACATAGGATGGTATGTAAGTTTATGTTCATTTACAATCGTGTAACATTACACTTTGAAAAAAAAATTGTATTCAGTTGCTAGTGTGTTGTTCTCTAGGGTTCACGGCGGGGGCGTTTCATTCTCCTTCGATGCCATCTTCCTTTATATCCCTCCTTGTGAGGGAAAATATATGTCTTTTATTATATCTTCCCTTTGGTGAGGGCATGACTCTTTACAGCCCAATCGCTGCCTTTAAGACAAAGCTTTTAGGATTTATTTTAGTTTCTTTATATATTTATATATTTATTTTTGTATACATTATTATATTATAATAATAATGTTAAATTGTCAATATGTATTTTAATATATATGCATATTATAATAATATTTGATATTTATATTTATATTTGGATTATAATCATAATATTATCTTATGATAAATATGATTATAATGGCATTAAATCACTATTATTTCTTTTTATATTTTTAATATGTATTATATTTATTTACTTGCTTTTTTAAATGCTATAAATCTTAGTGTTGCAATTTTGGGGACATGACACCATTACTCCCTCCAATATGGCTAATCTTAGTCACATACAGTTCATGTTTCCATAGTTTCATGCTTTATTTTGGTTATTGATGAACCCTCTCATTCTTAATTAATCATGGATTAACATTGATTTTTTTATTTTTTTGCATGAACAAAGTAGTCTCCAAATTTTCCATTTTGTGGCCTTGGTCACCCTTGACTTATTGTTTCATTGCAAGTATTTTATGATTCACTATTGGAATTGATAATCCCTCTTGGGATTGTACTTTATCCTGGTGGTGGCTGTTCTAAATGTTTGAAATTTTTGATCCTATTGTATGCTTGTTTGCCTATCATGTTCATAACGAACACCTGATAGAATGTAAAAGGGAGAAGATGGAAGAGAGTATGTTAATTCATGGTGTTTATATTAATTAGAATAATAATGCTTCCATTTTTTTTCTCAATGGAATATAAGTAGAGGATGAGTGATATTTAAAAAAAAAATACTATGAAGTGCTTCTATTCATATGCTTTCTAGCTTGGAAGTGATTTTGTTGTGTGTGAATACCTAAGTGATAGGAGTTGAATACTCAAATGTTAGAGTTGTTAGAAAAAGATTCTCAAGGTCAGAAAAAAATGTTAGGAGGCATTTGACCTATTAAAGGGAGTTAATTTTGGCACCAATTTTGGAAGAGCCTAATCCCAAGGGTCAAATTGTGATCAACATTGATGCCTCAGGTGAGGGGATAGGTAGTATAATTGTATAAGAAGAGATAGATATAACCTATGATACTAGAAAATTAAAGTTATATAAGCAATATTATGCTCTACATGATCATGAACTAGCATCAATTATTCATACATTAAGAATGCAACATTAACTGCTTAGGAAACCCTTGAGTTGAAGTTAAAGCATTAAGGTCTTAGGTACTTGTTTAACCAATTTCATATAAATTATCACCATAGAAGAGGGTTAGAGCTAGTATCAAACCATTATTTTAAGATCAATTACATCAAATACAAAGAAAAAATAAAATTGGATACTCCTTAATTTAATGGATGCATAACTCCTCGATGATCTATATGCTAACAATTGCAAAAATCAAGTGTTGAAAAAGTCTAGAGAGAAAAATATTATGAGTAGGTCAACCAAGCTCTCAGGGACAACCCTGAAGATCAAAGATATGATGGGTTTGATTTTGAGCCAGATGGGCTATTGAGATTTAAAGGAAGTATGTATGATTTAAACCTAGAAGAGTTAAGGAATATTGCATGGAGAGAGGATCACTCCACACCTTATTTAGAACATCTTGGTGTAACAAAAACTTTTGGCTGATGTAAAGCCACTAAATTTCTAGAAAGGAATGAAGAGGGACACTACAAGATATGTATCAAAATGTCTATAATGCCAAAGGGTGGAAGTGGAACATTGTTAACCGATAAGATTTTATACCCTCATGAGATCCTAGAATGGGAATGGCATACCATTAGTATGGAGTTTGTGCAAAATATTTTTATGTCTAAGAACAGGTATAATGCAATATTGGTATTGGTGGATGGACTCACAAAGGTAGCCATTTTATACCATGGAATTTAACTAATGGAGCACTAGTCATAGTTGTAAGCTTGTGTAAAATTTTTTGGAGTGCATGATGTTCTTGAGAAGATTATCTCAGACTAGGATGCACGTATGGTTTCAAGGTTTGGAAAACTTTATTCACCTCACTTGGAGCTCAATTGAACATAAGTTCAATATATCCTCCAAAGATAGATGGTTATATGGAGAAAGTAAACCAGGTACTAGAGGACCTTTTTTGAGTGTATTGCATGGGTCAGCAATAGTAGTGGGAGGATTATCTCCACTTATAAAATGTTTATATGATAACTCATATTGTTTTGTAATTTAAATGGATCCATTTGAATCATTGTATGAAAGAAAGCACCAAACTCCTATAAGTTGGGAAAGCTAGAAGATAGGATTAGCCTTGTTCCATAAATGTTATCAGAAATGGAAGAATAGATCAAGTTGATCAAGAAAAGACTAGTGGAAGCCAAAATTAGGCAAAAAATCTATGTTGACGATAAGAGAATACCGAGACAATTCTCAGGAAGATAAAGAGGGCTCAAATGATGCAAGCTCCACCTGCAAATTAGCAAGGTCACTCAGTGCAAGGTCTAGTGGGACCAAATTGCAAAGGACACTGCTATGAGAGAAAATTGAGATTAAATTAGAATTTTTCCATCTTTAGCTTGAATATGAAAATATAAATTAAAAATTTTATTTGATTTGTTACATACTATGATATCTTGAATCTTCGAGGATGATGATCCTTAAAGGGGAAGATATGTTAGACCCCATCTTTGAATTACAATTTACTTTTCACCTTATGTTACATGTATTGATGATTTACGTGATTATGAAACTTTGAAATATGAAAGCTATGATGAATTACATGTGATATAATGGTTTTATGTATTTAGTGGAAATATTGATGAATATGCAATGAAATGGATGCAATATAAATGATATAGCTAACTATGTATAAATTGTTTCCCAAGTGGATACATAGGAAGGATTTCATGCCTCTAGAAGAAGAGAGGGAGTATCACTGGGGAGAATGGTATGGATAAGAACTGAATAGTAAAATCCATCTGAGTTCGTTGTTGTGCATAGGTTGGGTTTTGCATATTATCGTGATAATTTGACATCAAGTTATGTCTTTTAGTTGCATAAACCCATGTCGAGTCAAGTTGGTTTCCTTATAGAAGGCTATAAGGTTATAAACTTTTATTATTAATGTAGTGATCGTATATATATATATATATATATATATCATTATTTTCAAAGTTGATGTAGTAACGATAATGTCATTATATGATATTCATATATGAAAGTGAATGTGTATAATATGGTATGTATGAATGCATTAAGATCAAATGGTTTTATCTTTTAAATACGAATATATATGTGTGTGTGTTGTATAAATATGTACGCACGTAAATATACATACGTAAAAGTAAATGAGCATGTATATTTCAAAGAGGTAATAAGAATTGATAATTTTGAAAAAATCATGAGGCTTGAAAATCCAAAATAATAGGTCATTTTGGTGAAATCACAATATTGTGTCTCACTTTTTTTCCAAGATGGACATTTACATTAATATTTTAACTGAATCTTCATCTTTTGAGACCTATAATAGCTAAACCATTAAGAATTTGAAGATGATGCAGACTAGTGGTTTGTGACAATTTGTGTGTAGATTCTAAATATATATATATATAAAGTCATAATCTTTCAGCATCTCCTTTCATAACTAGTTTTAAACAAATAACAACATTTTTAGAAAGTAACGTTTGTGCCATCCACCATAACTTTTTTTATGTAAAGGATAAAATTCTAATTTTTGAAATATAGATTTTCAACATCAATATCTAGGGAAAGGATATTTTTTCATAATTTTTTGTTACATAATTAAAAGTCACAATAATTGTAATTTAGACATACGTGTGTGTTGTCCAACCTAAGTTGTTGTGTATATATCTAAATCTTTTTTTTTTGGTGAAATAAGGACATCAATACCTAATGAAAGAGTATTTTTTTAAAATATATATAATGGTTTACTATTTTTCCATCTCTGCAGAATGAAGAGCTTGATGTTCAAAGAAAAACCTATGTTGAGTAAAAATTGAAAATTAAATACATGATAAAATGAAAACATATCAAAAATATACTTTTTTTAAAACTCATTTCAAGGGCTACAATCTTGAAAAATATAATTTCTAAATGACATTATTTAATCTCTCAAAAGGTAAAGAATTTTTTTTTTCTTGCCAACATTTTGATAGATGCGAAGGAGACTCCATTGTGGGTATGATTTAATACTAGAGGGGTTCTATCTAAGGGGGTCTTATTTATCCCTCTTCAATTAAAACCTTTTAGATAGAACTTCTAAATGATTAAATCATTAGTTTTTCTAAAAAAAGTGATTTCAAGCAAAAATCAACATGTCCCAAAAGTGAGACACACTATTGTGGCAACACCCTTTTATAAGGCCACATTATAGCTAAATAGTAGCTATTAAAAATGTAAAGTAATGGAAAGACTATTAGCCATGATTTGGCTATAACTGAAGCTTAAATGAGGCATGCCATATTCCATCACATGGGCATACAAATAGGCATGAGCCTTGAGGAGAAAACTACAATACAAACCATCCTTTTAATATGCAATTTTTTAACAACATGTGCTTATAGTTGAAGTCTCACACACCCATTTAAAGGGAAATTTAAATAGAAAATGAAAATGATTTTGTGAAGCCATAAAGTGGCGCCTAAGTTGTAGTTACAAAGTGTTTTAATCAGCAATGAAATAGTCAATGGTTGCTCCTCAAAACTGGGTGACCAATGTAAGACTGACCTTCATGTGACTATTAACATTTTGGTACTCGTTGGTAGGTGCTTCATTTTGGGCTAAATAAAATAGGTGCATGGTACAATTTCATAGATGTGTTAGTGTTGGTTATTTGAATGGAGTCGTATAGAATATTTCTTTTCATTGAACTTACATAAAAAATATGGTTTTTTTTTTAAGGAAACATTTCATAATCCTCTTACAGACTTATTATCTAGGGAATTATTAGTGCTTGTACCTTATAACATGCTAGAATGTTGATAATGCAAATAAATTCTTGGAGTAATACTAGGGAATATGGATTATTTAAACTTGAGAAGATGATTGATGTAAGTTATTTAATTATTAGTATGAAATATGAAATTGTGATTGCTTAACTAAAATTATGATGATGGGTGATTCTTTTTTAAATGAACCATTTTCAAGAAACAGGAAGTAATAGAATTAGTGAAGTAAAAATGTGAAGATTATTATGGCACTAAACCCTAGTTTAAAACAAAGTTACTAATGAGTTTAATGTTGGATAAAGATGTAATTATGCTAGGTTTTGAAGGTCTTTAGATTTTTATGACAATGGAAGGAATTGAGTATCGTGTACGTGTTGATGCAAGTCAAGGTAACATTAGTCGAACAACTAATTAACTTCAAGTAAGTACAGGTGGTAAGTGATGTGTATAATATCCATTCTTTCTTGATGAAGAGAATTTACTAAAGATAAAAATTAAGGAAGATTAGACCAATGATTATCATTCCATTTCATTTGATGATGAGTTAGATTAATTATATAGATTTATTTGTATCAATTAAATTAGGAAAGAGATTTCAATGTGATTAGTGAAAACTATATGATTAGTGATGATGCTTAACCCTATGCATATTTGGTATGTATCTACTAATGTTGTAATTGTGTATAGGGAATAATTGCCAATGGGGGGAAAGGGAGAGACACCAAAACGGGCTATTAAAACAACTTCATTTGTTGAAGTTGTTCATTTTGTTGATGTTAATGTGAGAACTTTATATTTTAAGTTGTCTTCTAATATTTGTGGTGATTGTTAATTTTGTCATTCGATTTTCCTTAGAAAATAATGTGTTAGAGGAAAAAATCATTTTATGTTTTTTCAATGAAAAGGCATGTTTTCAAGTGGGTTTTAAAAAAAGTGTTTTAAAATGATAAATTTTACTTATATTGGTATTTCTTAAAGGCCCAAGTGTGCACCTAAGGGTTAGGCACATTTTGAAGCCTATAAATTACATAAAACATGAGTTTTGGACCTTTTTAAATTCACTTTTTTGTTAATGACGAAAATGGAGTTAGGGCTTGTGGTTGCCTTACCCTTCTTTGTTTCATTGTTGAGAATATATGGGGGGAGAGTGAAAAAGTTTTGACAATTTTTTTGGTTGGCTTGGAAAAAAATAAGAGAGTTGAAAAAGAGGGTTTGGAGGAAGAAGAGGGAGGTGCAATGGAGAAGAGAAATTGGCTTGAGAAATAAATTGTCTCAACTTTTTTCACCATACCTCACCCTACATGGTGTTTATGTGAGTTTTATTGAGTATTGTTTAGCTTTTCTGTTGAAAATAGTGTGAAAATTCTGAGTTGTGCGACTATGTTCTTGGGGATTATGGGTTTTTTTTATGAGCCAAAATGTGTTGATTTTGGGGCTGTTGGAAATTTTTTCTTAAGGTTTTCAGGTAGCATGTTGAAAGATGTTCTTACTGTTGGTTTTGGTTGTTGTTTGAATCTTGAGTTTTTCTTGTTGTTGGTTTTGGTTGTTGTTTGAATCTTAGGTTTTAGGTGCTTTCTCCTTGCTCAGGGGATGGCTAGAGCCTAGTAATGGCTTGATGATTCCATGAAGGTTAGGTGGAGAGCTTGCTCTCCTTCATTGGCATGTTCTACATATTCCTTAAAGGTGAATGAACTTAAAAGCTTTCAGCTGGGTGTTGTTGATAAATCAGTTTCATGAAAACCCAAAAGTGAACAAGGCTATACATTGTTCATAATATTGTGCAAGAAGAACATACAAAAAAATGATGTTAAAGTTTATTTTAATAAAATAAGATTTGTATTCATGAAATGTTGATTTGAGTATGTATGTGTTTATGGACATAAGATTTAAATTCTTAAATCTGTTGTAGGAAATTTATTTTCCATAATGAGAGTAATAAACAAAATTTTGTGTTACCATGGTGATTGGAAAAAGAAACTTTATAACAACTTTAAATTTGAATAAGTCTAGATGAGATCATTTTAGTAAAAGGAAGTTTTAAAATATATATATTTATATAGGAAAACTGCTTTAAAACAAAACAAAAAAAAGGAAAAGAAAGAAGAAGACTTTTGTTGTTTTAAAAATGTCTGAACCTACATATTTCACAACAATGGGTTTCAACTCATTTACCCATTCTAGAAGGCAACTTTATTGACAATTTCCTTGATTTCAAGATACCAAAATAGAGTTAAGGCACAAAAATTCTTGTAGAATCAGAAAAAAATATTAAACAATAGCAAATGACTAATCCAAAACCATTTCCCAACTTTGATAACTCAAAAATGTGAACTTCTAAAAGTAGATTGTTCAAATCAGCATTTAGGCCTATTTAGACCCCTTCAACAAGCAATTTTACATTTTCCAAGCCATTTCTCTTTGTTATGACTTGAAACAAGTATAAATAGGTCTGCACAACCATTAGGAACCTTCATTTCTGAATAGGGCTGTTGGGAAGATTCGACCATTAGACCACTTAAACGACCTTTTAAAAATTTCTGGTAAGAACAAAAAACTTCATAAATTGAATTATATTTCCATAAATGTAAGTTGTAGGGATGTAATAAACCGTACAAGTCCGTACAACTCTCTGGAACAACAGATTTCACTGAAAAACACAGAAAAATGGAACTTTCATTTTCTTCATTTCACCAAAATCTTCAACTAACCTTGAATTCGACCATACACATTGTTTATAATACTTGAAAATCAAAACCAACCTATATAACTAACCCAAACCAACCTCCTAACTATTTGACTCCACCATTTGCAGTTTTTTGCATTTTTACAATATAACAACTTTTTACAAAATATGCATTTTTGCATTTTTGACTCCAAAGACCCTCCAAACAATTAAAATGCTATTAGATAGTCCCAATGGACCCTAAAACATCTAAATCCATTGAATCTTATTACAAATTTGAAAATTGACTCTTCATGTGCCATTTAACAACATTTGGCATTTTTTGCAAATTAGACAAAATGACTACATAACTTATCCAAATACCTATAAAATGACTCAAATACATTAAGATGGTCTTGAAAGACCTTATTGAATGACCCCTAAGCACTCTTTAAACATTCTTTTACATATTGGCCTCACGGAGGCTTGAATGCAACAAGGTGCTCCTGCACCATTCTCCCCTTGAAGAAAAAACTCAAGTCCCTTGAGGGAGAAAAATGTAAAGCACCTGCAAAAAGAAATGAATCTTCACCACCTACAATCACAAAAATTTGCATCTTCATTTTGACCCATGGCTTTGTTTTCCTTGAAATCATAAGCACAAGAAGTGAACTGTGCCTTCCTATCATCATATCATCCTGTGCATGCTCACACTCATCCATACACTCTATGCCTTGAATTTCCTTCTGCTCTATCAACCAAAATGTCTCTACCTCTATTGTCTCAAGATAACCACAAACTTCTACATGGAGAAAACTGAAAATGCCATTAGTCTCATCATGAAACAATGAAGTAAATATCTCATTTTCATACCTTGGTGGCTCAATTTGTAACTGAAAATCTATTTCACCTTTATCCTCTTCTTCTTCAGGTGTAGGCACCAACTCTTCATCATCTTCTTCTACCTTTACCATTGAATCTTCTACTACATTTTTTGTTTTCATGTCCCAAAGGTCCATTTCTTGTGCATATACCTCAACAACATCATCTATACCTTCAATCTCATCATTAGAGTACCATATATAACCTACATCATATCCTTGAAAGTCTACATATATCTCATTAACAAACAAATCTGCAATATTGTCATTATCAACCTTATTATCAACAACATCTTGAGGATCATTACCAACCTTATCAACAACCTCAACAACCTTCTCTACTTGTTCATCAAAAATTTCATCAACTAATTGATTACCAACAACCATATCATTCATCTCAACATCAATGTGTTCTTCAACAATCAAAGAAGTTTGTTCATCTTCAAACATAATTAGAATATCATGCATCTCAACCTGTAACTTACTTTGCTCAACAAACTTTACCTTTGCCTCATTTGCTGCCATCCTTGCTTGTCTTTTTCTTCTTTGAATAATCTTCTCAATAGGCCATGTGACCCCTTTCTTGATCTTCAAGTGCCAACTTGTAACTCTTTTGAGCAATTGATCTATCCTTTGCTTTAATTCTTCAATCTCTTTTTGCCTCATCTCTTCCTCTTTTCTCTTCCTTTCTTTTTTTTCCTCTTGTTTCTTCTTTTTCCTCTCATCCTCTACCAACAAATGTATTCCCAATCTTCTCACCAAATCCATATTTACAAGCAAGTCTCTCCTTGCTTCTATTCAACTTGTCTCTACCTTTCCTTGGCAACAATCAGGTTCTTTTTAACCTGCACACAACCACAAACCAACACTAACCCACACCTTTTTCTGGGCTCTAATACCAATTTGATGCAGAGCAAGAGGATTTTACAATTCAACTTATTAGAACATATTTCACAACAATGGGTTTCAACTCATTTACCCATTCTACAAGGCAACTTTCTTGACAATTTCCTTGATTTCAAGATACCAAAATAGAGTTAAGGCACAAAAATTCTTGTAGAATCAGAAAAACACATTCAAAAATATCAAATGACTGATTCAAAACCATTTCGCAACTTTGACAACTCAAAAATGTGAACTTCTAAAAGTAGATTGTTCAAATCAGCGTTTAGGCCCATTTAGACCCCTTCAACAAGAAAATTTACATTTCCCAAGCCATTTCTCTTTGTTACCACTTCATACAAGTATAAATAGATCTTAACAACCATTAGGAACCTTCACCCAAACTTTTTTCATGTTATTTTAACAAACCCTAGCTTTAAACCACCATTTTCATGCAAAATTCACACAAAATCACTCTTTTCCAGCCTAGGGCCTCCTTGAAACCTTATAAAACATTTACATACACCCCTGTAACTTTGGAATCTCAAATTAAATCTTAAAACAGACCTACAAACCAATTTTCAAGAGTTTTCAATGGTGGAAACTTAAGATATGAATTTTTCTTCAAAATTGGAACCTTCATTTTTGAACAGGGCTGCTGGGAAGATTCGACCATTAGACCACTTAAACGACCTTTTAAAAATTTCTTGAATTTTACCATACACATTGTTTATAATCCTTGAACATCAAAACCAACCTATCTAACTGACCCAAACCAACCTCCTAACTACTTGACTCCACCAAATGCACTTTTTTTCATTTTTACAATATAACAACTTTTAACAAAATATGCAATTTTTGCATTTTTGACTCCAAAGACCCTCCAAACAATTAAAATGCTATTAGATAGTCCCAATGGACCCTAAAACATCTAAATCCATTGACTCTTATTACAAATTTGAAAATTGACTCTTCATGTGCCATTTAACAACATTTGGCATTTTTTGCAAATTAGACAAAATGACTACATAACTTATCCAAATACCTATAAAATGACTCAAATACATTAACATGGTCTTGAAAGACCTTATTTAATGACCCCTAAGCACTCTTTAAACATTCTTTTTACAACATGGCCTCTGAGGAGGCCCAGATACAACAAGGTGCTCTGCACCAATTCATAGCCAGCTGTTCGGTTGGGGTAGGCAAAACCATTGAACAAACACTCAATGAAGGATGGTCGGGACAAAGACCCCTTAGGAAAATAGTACAACCAGGAATGGCATATGGGGCCGACGCCTAGGATCAGGGCTTGAGGATGGAAGGGTCTTCAGAAGTTCCACAAAACACAAGCATTTCCTATAATGGAACTAGTGAAAGGCTTGGTAGCTGTCATGCCCTAATTTTAACATTCAAGACATAGACACACCTAAATTTTTTTTGAATTTGCATAAGAATTAAATATTGTTTTCCCACCAATCATGTATATACATGGTCACGAATTATAAGCATTGGCAATGTTGATTGAGCGACATTGAAACTCAACACATCCCCCGAGGTGAGATGTGGAGATTATGGCACACATTAGAATGGCACTTTGACTAACTGCACATGGGCATTGTCATTGGGTCTCAAATGTGAAATTAAGCAAATGAAGATATTTATAATTTACTTTCACTATTTAAATTTTTATGTTTATTTTATATATTTTTATTTATTATTAATTTAATCATTTACGTGATCTTAAATAAATGTATATACTCTTTCTTTTACTCAAGAATTAAATATTTATTTATTTTTGTTTTAAAGAAATATAATATTAAAGGGTAACCCATGTTTGAATGAAGTGGATTAAATGACTTATTATTATTTTCCCATAAAAGAAGGAGGATAATAATTAAGGAGATACTATTTTTTTTGTTTTAGCAATTCCTATGGCCTTTATCCTTTACATTTATTCTTACTTAAATTAATAGAATCTTTATGGAAGTAAATTCCCCTCTTTAATATTATATTTCTTTTTCGTTGGTATAGGCGACTTGTTTTAATGATGTCCCTTTGGAAATTCAAAATATGGTTGGCTTTATTATAATTTTTTTTTGTGTTAGATGCGGTTTCAAAGCTATAAGTAACATTCATTATAAAATAGTGTAAAGGTTATCTTCATTTATTAGACTGGAAATAATACTGTTCCTTTATCAATAGCTTCAAATAGGTATTGCGTCTAAAATGCATGACACAGTTATTTTCACTCCAGCGAACACGGAAATAAATTCCTTCCCAATTCGTTTTAGCCCCATTTAATAATCATCTCCCGTTAAAACTTTTTCTTTTCTTCGATGGTAGGAACCTTTGGGTTGAAGTAATAATCATTGTCGTCAATTGGTAATTCTAAGATGAATGTGTTGCTGTTTCATTCTAGACTGCAACCACGAAAATGTGATCCTCGAGTTACATAGGTTGCGATGAATGAATGAATGAAAAGATTTTAATGGCGTCACGAGACTAAACAGTCTAAGGGACTGAGACAAAACAAGCCTAATTTGTCTTCATGCTCATTTCCAAGTCAGATCTCCTGCTATTAATTTTGACTAGAAGGCTAGCCGTCTGATTAATCTTATCTTCCTCAAATAGCTGGTGCATATTGTCAACTTTCAAACTATTTTCATGCTGAGTACGAATATCCTCGTAAGCAATGCATTCCATGATGAAGTGTCATTTCGTTTCCACAACCCCCTTATTGCAGAAAATACAAGTTCTTTCTTCCCAAGTTTCCTTGGGTATCTTACACCTACCGGTCTCACACCTAAGGTGATGTGATCCCGTCCTCAATTGTGCCACTAACAACCTCGCTTTCCCTTTAATAGCTGCACCTAAATAAGTTTTTTCACCATGATCCTTTGTCGGGTTAAACTCTTTGATGTAGTAAGCTTTTTTTCGCCCAATCTGGTTTGTCCACATGGTAGTTCTAAATTTTTCAGTCACATAGCTTTTTATTTCACTATTGGTGCTAGGACACTCATGCAAATTGATGTCCCACTTGTTCATCCACTTGTGGTTTTGTTTCATCCAAGTTTTCTTCCTACGATCTAGCGTCTCCTTCATAACTGTTTTAGGCCAATGGTGGTTATCCATGTTTTCAACCTTCTTTAAATAGCTTATCAACCGGATTAAAGCTGATGCTTCCAATGGAAAAGACCCAGTTTCAGCTAAAAGAATTTCATAGGGGACAATGGTTTTAACTTTGAGACTGCTTGTTATTAGATGTTTTTGAATTCTTTCTAGTTGTCTCCAACTACACTTTGACATACTATTTCTCCATACCTCACACCCATAAAGTACAACCGGAGTAACAAGCAAACCAAAAAGGGTTTTCTTGGTTTTCCAATCCCAAAGCTCAGCTTTTCTACACCTATTTTGTAGAAGGTAAGAAGCTTTCCAACCTCCCTGTATCCTTTTCGTCCAACAAGTCTCCCAACTGAGCTTATAATGAAAGTCAATCCCAAGGTACTTGTATTCTTTGACTATTTCAAGCGGGCTGCCTTCAAAAAGAAAGGTATTCTGGTTATCTTTTCTATTCAATGAGAAAATCATGATTTTGGTCTTGGTGATATTCACTTGCATCCCACCCTCATGACAAAAGAGTTCTAGACCTTTCAGATGTTCTCTTAACCCATGTGCTATTTTTGAAATTAGGATAAGATCATTAGCATATAAGAGTAGCTTCACCACATAACCTGCCAATTGAATACCATCCCCATCCGTCTTGCTTAACCAAGCTTCCAACTTATCAATGTATAACCCAAAAAGTGTGGGAGATAGAGGACAACCCTGTTTAACTCCAATGTCGCTACCAAAACATTCTGACATACCATCCCTTGTTCTGATTTTAGCTCTAACATTCTCATACAATCTGTGAACAGCCGCTCTATATACATTTGGGATGCCTAATTCCTCCATTCTATTCCATAGTTTGTCTCTAGGTACCGTGTCAAAAGCTTTCTTGAAATCAACAAAACAGCAATAAGCTTCCTCGCCCTGAGTGTTCCAAATTTTCTCAACCAAATGTCTAAGGGTGATGCAGTGATCAATGGTAGAGTGTCTTGACCTAAAGC
>VDFB02114068.1:0-15620 GCA_007258455.2 Sequoia sempervirens
GATTCGTCTAGCATCCAGACTCTGTCAAAATCAGTCTCCGTCTCTACCTATCATTATTTCTATTCGTCATTGTCATTGTCAAGTCGTTATGCTGCAAGAATGAGCACTCAACATCCCTCCATTGTCAACCCTTTGAAATCTTGCATTCTCATGCAGGTGGAGAAGAGCAATGGAGATAAATCGAATTAGCGCGGAAATCGGTTTGCCTTTGTGATGTTTATTGTGATTTTCGTATTAGTTCGTACTCTATTGTGCATGATAGGATTAATTATTTTATTGTTTTCATTAAACATTAAATCTGATTTTTACCTTATCTACATTGGTGAACCCGACGTATTTTGATTTAATCATACATTTTGCAAATTTTTCTTCTAAAAGTTTGCATTTTCTAACCTTCGTTTGTCAAGTTTTGAGAGTAAATTGTTGCCGACTTTGGCATCATTGGAAGCGTACTTGGCAGAGATTTTGATCTCCATAGATCGGTTTTGTATTCAGCAGTGTGGATGCTTTCTTAATCGCTGGTACAAATTCATCTTTGTTGTCTCGAATTTCATCATAAGAGGTATGTGTCATCCTTCAATTGTCATCATAGTTGGGTTTTTTATCACTCTCATCTGTTAGTACTTGGTCACTGGCCACTGTCATATCCATTTCCTACGCCATAGCTATCACCGTTGGCTCCCACATTTGCAGTTAGACTTTTTGTAGCATGGTTACCTACATTGCTTGCTTTTGTCTTTCTGCTGCCATTCGAGTTAGTTTCTTCCCTTTGGCTATATTTTGTCCAAGATTCATATATTTAACTATAGCTCCTCTCTTTGTTTTTGATTTCTCTACTCTGCATTAGAAATCGGTTAGAGTTTATCACATTTGAGCTTTATCTGTGTTGCCTAAATATTGGGAGTGATGACCTTTCTTTCTATTGCGTGCAACCCTTGGAAATTCGTGGCCATCTAAAGTGTATACCCATGCTCATTTTTCCATCATCCGCCATTCATTCCTGCTGTGAACCTTCATTTCACCACCGCCATTGCTATGAGAATACTCGCTTGTAGTGTCACATCTTGGTATTGGAAACAAAGACTTTCTAATCTTTCCTTTACCTTGTTCATTACTCTTGTCACTCAATCTCTTGCCTCATCGGATGAGTAACACCACTCTCAAGAACATTCCATTCTGAATATATCCTCTAGTCACGTGTTTCTTTCCTAGCATATCATGCAGTCACATCACAACTTATCCTAAGGGCTTTCCTATATTGTCATCACTCTAGCCTACACTCTAGCTACCGCTAGCATCCATCATCCATGGTCCAACCTCGGCCTTTGCTATGCCATCCACATCAAGTCATTCTGGTCGTAGACTTTGTTTTGGATAGAGATCTATTATTACATTTCCCATCATTTTGATGGTTGGTCTATACGAATCTGCCTCCAAAAGTTGTTACTGGCGATTATTTTGTTAAGAAAGAAGCCTACTTCTCAATTCGCGGGCTCCCTATGAGGTTTAAGACTGTAAATTTGAATCTTTCAGCTTTTAGGCATTGTCTTCAAGATTTTGAATGTCATTTATTTCTGTTCTCATGAGAGGAGCGACATGAAAGAGTTTTGAGTTGTTGTCTGAAGCACGCCGTTGATAATTTAACCCGATTTTGAGGCTCAGCTTTAAAACTATAATTTAGCATTGACTTAGATCTTTCCTTCTTTTTTTAGATTTGATTTAGATTTTCTTTTCTTTTTTTTTCTTCAAAATTTTAGATTTGAATTTATATTTAGGTCTTTTAATCTAGCTTAAGTAAATTTAGATCTTCTAATCTAGTTTCTTTTTTCTAACTTAGTTTCAATTTAGTTGTTTTTAAAATTTACTTTAGATTTTAAATTAATTTAGATTTAGGCGTAATCTAGATTTAAGATTTTTAATTTTTCTAATTTAGTTCAAATTTAGCTTTTTCTAATTTAATTTAGATATAAATTAGATTGTGGATTTAGTTTATAACTTATTTAGATTTAGATTTACTTTTTCATTTTAGATTTAGAATTAATTTAGATTTAATTTTTAATTTAATTTTAGGTTTAGATTTTGTTTAGGGATTTATATTTAAATTTAACTTTAGATTTACATTTACATTTTTAATTTAATTTTTCTTTTAGATTTAAAATGCATTTTAGATTCTAATTTTTAATCTAGTTTAGATTTTTTTTTATTAACAAATTGCATGTTTTGGGATCTAATATCACTTTTGTTTGCATGTTTGTGTTTTTTTTTCTTGTCTTGGTGACTTGTTGGTGAATCACAAGGAGTTGGAAAAGCATTGGAATCGATCACAACATCAACTTGGAAAGCGAAAATAACCAGGTGCCCTCATTCCATCCTTAATCTCTTAATCTTGTTTGTCACACATTTCAGTTTGGGGGCATAAAATCAATCATTGTTTGCAAACACATTTGGATTTTGGGTCCTTAAAATGAATATTGTCTTCAATCACATATCAAAAATTGGGTCTAAAATTAACCACTGTCTCCGTACACATTTGATTTGGGATCTAAAAAGAACAAGTGCTTGAACTGTTTTACATACATTTCATTTCTAAGGGAAATTAATCTTTGCAAGTGTGAATCAAGTGTGAGTGTCCTCCAAAACACCTCACTTGGTTTGCTTTTGTCATATCCTTCGTAGGAGGCATGCTTGGAGCACACACCTCTCCAAGGGACGACCTCAATAGAGTGTGAATCCAAAGACACGCTCATTTGGGAGTTGAAATCTTGTCACTCTGAGCTAAGCCCCAAAGAACTTTATACCTTTGGGAAGTGATGGTGAAGGGTGGGTTACCCCTTTCTCCCGGCTTATTAGCAAGATTTTGCTTCCAAATTATACCTAGTCAACCTTGTGAAAACTCACTTGAGACCTAATTGGCCATACCCCACTTGACTAGTCATAAGGCTTGTTGTTGTGTATTCAAGTGTTTGCTTAATCATAACATCTAATCTTGGAAGACAAACTTATCATTATGCTTGGTGTGTGTGTTCATGCATTTACATGTGAGATCTTGTGTTTGATATTTTCCAAGTCAAACTTCCAATAAAAATTTTCCACATCATCCAAGTCATCCAATCTTGTCATTCCACATCATATCCTAATCATCATTATCTCTTTAATCCAATCAACATCATTTTACACCATGACAACATTTGAAGACATAGCACTGGAGCTTATTCACATGCTTCATGAAGCTCAAACAAGCCAATCGCCTTTAAAACAACAAATCATTCAAAGAGTCCATGACATGCTCAAACAACTTCAAAAAAACCAATCACCTCAAATGCAACAATTCATAGCACAAATCTGATACCTCATAGCCAATGGTCAAGTCCAACAAGCACATTATCTAGTCCAATCACTACATCAACAAATTTCACATCAATCCTATGTGTCACCTATATCATCATATCAACCTCATCCATCCACGTATCAACTTTCCCCTTCATCAACCTATCACAACTCTTCCAATGTCAACCCTTATCCACATCAATCAACCTTTCAACAGTTGTTATCCTATTCAACCCCTCCATCATCATCACAACAACAAATCATATCACAAGTCCAAACACCATTCCAACCTCAAGACATTCAACCACAATCCTATGTGTCACCTTCATCATCATGCCCACAAAACCCATTTACCTTCCATGTCAATGCCACATCAACATGTCCACCCATATCACAACAAGAACGTAGCTTCCCAAGTCCACCTTGGCAACAACATCAAGAGCCTTTAAGTCTTAATGCCACCTTTGAAAAGGGGAACACCAATCTAGTCCATGTACCCTTACCACCATCCAATCAAATGCCTATCCATAAGCCACCATGTCCAAGTCCTAATTCTATGGAATCTCCACCTTCTGATCCATCAAACTCTTCATTACCCCCACCATCATCTAATCCTCCATCAAACCAAGGTCTTACATTTAGATATTTAAAACATAAATTGATGGCATTACATAAATCCACCAATCCACCTACAAAGGATGTAACCCAAGGGCTACAAGAAAGGAATCAATTGCCACCATGTCATTCAACACATATACTTGAACATACAAAAGAGTCCTCAAACATCATGCCAAGTCCTTCAAGTCAACCATGTCATCCTCAACCCCTTGAGCCAAGTCAAGAGTCTCCCCTCATAAGTCCAAGTCACCCTCTTTCATGCTCCTATGTTGTTGACCATCAAGAACATGTCAAGTCTCTTCAAGAGTCATCCCCTTGCAATTCCATTCAAGCAACCCAAGACGTATGTCAAGAATCTACTCCCAAGCATGTGGAAACATCAAGCCCTAGTCCTAATCAAGATCAAATCACTTTCATCCAACCTATCCATAACGTATATATTTTCTATGATCAAGATATTACCTATGAAGAAGCTATTTATGAGCAACTTGATCCTATACCCATCCATGAGCAAGACATCCAAAATACACCTACCCTTGACAAAGATTTCAATCCCAATTATATCATCCACGACAACCCCATCTTTGACCAAGACCCTACCATTGACCAAGAAGTCCAAAATGATCCACTCCTTGACTGTTATGCCATTCATGATCCCACCCAAACCCCATCAAGATCCACTTTCCTTGATGAGACACTTGCCTCCCAAGCTAGTATAGAAGATCAAACCAATAATGTGGATCTAAATGAACATACTCAAGATCCTTTAAATCCTCCATCATCCACTATTGACCCCATTGCAAGTCCTCCATCATATCCACTTGGTCTTTCCAATAAGGAACTCGTGTCTAGTGTTCCACCTACACCTAGTCCCATTGTCCATTGCATACCCCAAGGACACCAATCTCAAGATGTTGGTACTTCCTCCATGCATCCCAAGTCCACTTTTCACCACAAGCCTTATCATATTCCCAAAACATACACTGCCATTCCATCTCCATTATCCTACAAGTGTCAATAGCATGTGACCATACACCTTCCACCATCAACTTCTTCTTTACACCATTGCTTCCAAACACCTAGTTGAAATTCCAATCATTCAAGTGCAATGTACCTTAAATATCCTTAGTCATGACCAACAATGCAATACATCGGTAAACATAAAGCTTCCACCTATTCCATCCGACCCATAGATTCAACAAAATTTACTGCCTCGACAGCAAGTCAAAAATTCTATTCTATCGCCCTAACGCGAATCGGTAAAAGTCAAAGCTGGCATTATCCAGCAGCTATATAGCCCATACCCAGCAGCGCCAAACTCAAATGGGTTTCCGGGCACCTAAGAAAAAGAAACCTGCTTAACTGAGGCATCCACATCACAAAAATCCCAACCATCCCCTCCCATCCAAAATGCACATCCCATTCAAAAATATCATATTCCATCCCACAAGCCAAACAAAAATCATACATTTATATCAAGTCTATGTGGGTACCTAAGGCACTTCATCCACCACCTCCTAAGAAAACATCTCCATTGCTTCCTACACCCCATCCACATCAAAAACTTCAACGTTTATCACAGTGTGTGCAACCATTGGTCATGGTTCCTTTCCATTTCACACCAATTCCACATACCTCCATCTCCCCACCCTTCACTCATTATCCTACATATCTCCCCCGTCATCTTCCTATGGTCCATGCTTTTGGCTAAGCCTCCCCATTCATCTTTTGCATAAGTCCCATATAATCCCTATCATCTTCCCGACATAATCTACATCATAATCCATCATCTACCTACTCCAGCTCCCTTTCATGTCATCCCTCACCAACATCTATGAGCGTAATGACATTTGACATGGTCCATGCAATGACATCCATCCCTCGTGGGACTAGCACCTTTCATGCAACTAGACACTTGAGTCCCTCCTATCCACAAGTCAAAAAGTCAAAAAGTCAAAAAGTCAAAAATAATAAAAGAAAGAATAAAACAAAAAGAGTAAAGAGAAATCCCTTCATCCAATGGTGAAAACCTGGTAAACAGGCGCCTTGGATAAGTACCATGATGAAAACCTGGCAAACAAGCATCATGCGTAGGTTGATCTTCTATGTCACTTACACTTGGGGGCACAATGTCTTATCTATCCAACCTATCATTCCTGTCATATCATTTCCATCCTACCTACCATCTTTGGCCATCATACATACCTATCATATCAAGTCCATTCATCCACCCTTCTTTTGATCTTGATGAAGATATAGGGGCAAAGGTTGAAACATGCTTTGAGTATCTCTTGACATACCTCATTTATCTAAACCAATCATGTCATTATCCTATTGTCATAAATTTTGTCCAGAAAAATCCTAAGTCTTGTACCTAAAATAGGGCATGTTATTCCTATGCGACATAGTCTTTGGAGATCACATCCTTGCTGTCTTATGATGCATACATCAATACCGTCCATCCATCTATCATGAGCCTTTTATCCCTTATCCCATCACCCACCCTTGCACCTAGACTTGGTTTTCCCCTTGTCATTGGTATCTAGCACAAAGGCTATTCAAATTTTCATCCTTTGACACCTCAAAACATGTCAAAAGTCCAAAACGGTCAAAACATGTCAAAATTCAAAAAAAATCAAAACATTCCAAAAGTCCAAAAAAATCAAAACATTCCAAAAGTCCAAAAAAAAATCAAAACATTTCAAAATACAAAAAAAATCAAAATATCCCCAAAAATACAAAAAAATCAAATAGCCAACAAAAAATTCAAGCAATAATTCAAATGCAAGTCAATCCATATCAATCAAGTCGATCAATCTTGTCAAATTATCCAATCACATCCTTTGGTCTTAATCCTAATCTTGTTGTAAACCCAATCAAGCAAAGTCAATCTATCAATTGTCAGTCATCCTTGTGTTGATCTAGGGATATGTCTTTCCCCACAATGACAACACTATCATCATTAGTCACCATCATCAATCAATCAGTCAATCAATCAACGATTTACAGCTTGACAGGGGCAATACCTTGTTTGTTTTTGTATCATTTGTGCATGCTTGCTTGCTTGCTTGTGTGTGTTATCATTTTATCTTGCATTTGTATCAAATCCATATCATTCCAGCTAATATTCATATCTTGTGTGTGTTGGAATATCTTTTTGCATTATCCTTTGCATCTAAGGTCACATAATACCTTTTGTGCAATAGGACTTTAATGCTCTAAGCCTCTTTCCTCATACGTCTAGACAAGGTTGTATTACGTTGGGGCACAAGACACATCGTCACCTTGGTCCTTATATCTTGGTGCATAACGTCTAGTGCTATATCAAACATCATGGTTGCTCATCTTTCATTGCAGCATAACGTATCATCCATTCCTTCATCTTTGGTTCTTGACCCATCCCTTTAATTTCTAGAGCACACCCGTGTTTGGTCAACCCACCTATCCTCTCAAGGGGGCATCATCATATTCTGATATCATTATCCATTTTCCTCTATCCATACCTTAGTTTCTTTGAAATGATGTTACTCGACACAAATCACATCATCTCGAACATCATCTCAAAGAGGGGCAAAATGTAGACACCCAAAATTGTCCTCTTGCAACACCTGTCTTGACATTACATCATTTAGGCATCTTGTAGCATGCTTTGCCCTATATACCCATGTCATCATTTATTTAATTAAACATCATCTATTTAATTAAATAAATTTTATTTATTTAATTAAATTCATATTCATAATCCATCCATTTCGCTAATGTTAATTAAATAATTTATATTATTTAATTAATTATATCATTTCTATTCATTCTTCTAATATTAATTAAATAATTTATATTATTTAATTAATGAAATCATAAATTCAATGTTAATTAAATAAATCCAAAATTTATTTAATTAATAAAATCCTAAAGAGATCTTCTCGCTTTCTTTCCAAAACTGAACTCGTGTGCATCTAATTAATTTATTTAATTAGATAATTCATCGTTTATCCTTCTCGTCTTTTCGAGATTTATTTCCTTAAAATAGGAAATGAGATCTTTCCATCCTTTTTGAAATCTTATCTCATCTCGTTGTATTTCCTCTTTTGTAAAAAATAAAATCATTGTCGAATCTTGTCAAATCTTATCTTCGTCAACGTCATGGCTCTATAAATATGGCCTCTCACAATCCATTTAGGAGGTCGATTCTTCTAGCATCCAGACTCTGTCAAAATCATTCTTCTGTCTTTATCTATCATTCTTTCTGTTTGTCCTTGTCATCGTCAAGTCGTTATGTTGCAGGAATGAGCACTCAACATTCCTCCATTGTCAACCCTTCAAAATCTCGCATTCTCATGCAGGTGGAGAAGAGCAATGGAGATAAATCAAGTCTAGCTTGGAGATCGGTTTGCTTTGCTTTCTTGTTTTAATTTTCATGCTAGTTTGTGCTCTATTGTGCATGATAGGATTAATTAGTTTATTGTTTCATAACGCTAAATGTAAAATTTTAGATTTTTACCCCTATCTACAGGTAATTAATTGTAGATAATTAGTAGCTTTAGAGTAAGATCTCGCACTCCATTATATTTTCGCATAAAACCCTTTGTGGGCATGTAATAATATCAATTTATTGTGTTATTTATGTTGTGTTGACTCATTGTTACATGGTTCAGACTATTCCTTCTGGAACCCTCCTATTGTGATTGCACCAAGTGGTATCAAAGAAAGCTTTTGATTCCTAAAGACATTCCTTGAGGTGAACAGATCGATGAAATGAGGCATACTACATTCGTTTTCAACTGATCGCCAATTTTGAGGAAATTAAAACCCTTGTATCCAGATCGCTAAATTGAGACAATTGCACCAATTTGAGGGGAGATATGCCACCAAGGAGAGTGCTTTCTATGGTAAATTTTGTTGGAAGAATGGATGAGATGTTGGAGAAGATGCACAAGATGCAAGTTAGGTTAGATGTCATTGAAGAGGATCGAAGGTGAGGCCTAAACCCTAGGAAAAATGATGAAAGTGATGATGAAGCAGCACATGTGAATCAATTTATAGAAACCCTAGATGAAGAAGAAGAATCAGATCAAGTAAAGATGTTGAAAGCAATCTCGAATATTGGCAAGCGACCTAGAGTTGAAATTCAAAATTACGCAGGAAATTTGAATCTTGAAAAATTGATCGATTGGATTAATAAAATGGAAGAATATGTTGAATATGAAGAAATTGAAGATCCGAAAAGAGCTAGATTTGTGAATTTTTTTTTGAAAGGACATGTTGCATTATGGTGGAAAGAAGTTCAATTGGACCAAAACAGAAGAGGGAAAGAAATAATCATCAAATGGGACAGGATGGTGATGAAATTGAAGAATCATTTCATACCAGTAGATTATGAACTTGAATTGTTGAAGAGATTGCAAAACCTAGGACAAAAAGAAAGATTTGTGAAGATTTATACCATGAATTCTACAATATGATAATCAGAACTAGCCATAGTGAAGCAATCAAAGAAAAGGTTGCAAGATATATTAATGGGCTAAGAACAAACATTCAAGAGGAATTAAGTATAGTAAAGATGGCATCTATTGAAGAAGCATATCAATTTGCATTGAAAGTGGAAGAGAAGTTGAACAAGAAGTTTGAAAAAAGACAGAGAAGTGCAAGAGGAAGATTCTAAAAGAGTGGAACCCAATCCAGAGAAAGAAGACCCTATGTGGAGCATAAAAAAGATCCAAAACCCTACCAGAGCGAAGAAAAGGATACCAAATTGTACCATAGAGAAGGAGAAGATCAAATTTTCTACCATAGTAACAGAGGCAGTCACAATTCTTATCACAATGATGGATACCGAAGAGATGAAGGAAGATCTGAGAAAAGACCATTTAGAGGAACCTATTTCAAGTGTGGAGGTGAAGGACATAGAGCATTCAAGTGTCATCAAGGGAGTACCGGAAAGAAACCTGAACATACTGGAAGAGCAGCTTATATGGAGGAAGAACATACTGGATCCCCTAATTTAGTTGGGAAACCTAAGAAAGGAGAATCATTGGTGATGAGAAGAGCTTTGATGCATGAAGAAGTTACTGAGGAACCACGGTAGAGGAAAAGTCTATTCAAAACTAGATGTAAGTCTAGAGGAAAGGTATGTAAAGTTATCATTGATAGTGGTAGTACTGACAAATTAGTTTCATAGGAGATGGTAACCAAGTTGAACTTGAAAAGATTGAAACACCCAAACTTGATAGCATGGATTCAAGATGAGCATAAGATATTGGCGAATGAACAATGTTTGATGAAATTTCATATTGGATCATATAAGGATGAAGTGTTGTGTGATATTATGCATATGGATGCATGTCATTAACTATTAGGAAGACCATGGAAATATGATAAGAAGAAAATTCATGATGGAAGAAGAAATACCAATACTGTAACATAAAATGGAAAGAGAATCAAGTTGATATCTTTGGAGGAAGAGGAGAAGACTAAATTTTGTGGAACTGCCAGACTATGTTTGGTAGATGGAAGGAAATTTCTTGATGGATTGAGGCATGAGAACATGTGTTTTGTATTGATTCCAAAGACAGGTGGAAGTCCAAAGACAACAAATAGTGAAGATCTACCACATAAAGAAGTGGAAGAATTGTTGACGGAGTATGAAGACATCATGTCAGAGAATGTACCAAATGGTTTATCGCCAAATTGGAGTATCAATCATCATATAGATCTTATACCAGGAGCAAGTTTTCTAAGTAAAGTAGCACATAGAATGGAATTGATAGAAAATGCAGAGTTGAACCGAAAGATACAAGAGTTGTTGAGGAAAGGATTGCTTAGAGAAAGTTTGAGTCTATGTGCAGTAACTGTTGTTCTTGCACCTAAGAAAGATGGAGAATGGAGAATTTGTATAGATTCAAGAACAATCAATAAGATCAATGTCAAGCATTGATCCCCATTGCCAAGGATGGATGACATTATGGACTGTTTGAGTGGAGCAAGGTATTTTAATAAGATTGATCTCAAGAGTGACATCATCAAATCAAAATCGGAGAAGGAGATGAATGGAAGATTGCATTTAAGACTAATGAAGGATTGCATGAGTGGCTAGTAATGCCTTTTGGACTAACCAATGCACTGAGCACTTTCATGAGATTGATGAATAAGGTGTTGAATAAATTCTTGGGTAAGTTTGTCATTGTTTACTTGGACGATATTCTAATTTTCAGTAAGACTAGAGAAGAACATTTGTTTCACATCTGACAAGTATTGTAGAGGCTAAAAGAAGAGAATCTAATGATTAATTTCAAGAAATGTAGTTTCATGAAGAAACAATTGGTATACACAGGATTTGTTATTTCTGTTGAAGGATTGAAAATGGATCCAAAGAAAGTGAAAGTAATTTTATATTGTCCTACACCGGTAAACATTGGAGAAGTCAGATCATTCCATGGATTAGCTAGTTTCTACCGAAAGTTTAACATGAGTTTCAATAGTGTTTGTAACCCCATGATAGAGACAATGAGAGGAGATAAGGACTTTAAGTGGATTTCCATAGCACAAAGGAGTTTTGAATTTTTGAAGAAAAAGGTGATAGAGCAACCAGTATTAGCATTACCAAATTTTGACAAAGTATTTCAAGTTGATTGTGATGCAAGTGGAAATGAAATTGGAGCAGTATTGAGTTAGGAAGGAAGACCTATAGCTTATTTTAGTGAGAATTTGAATGATGCTAGAAGAAGATACTCAATTTATTATCATAAATTCTATGCCATAATTCAAGCCTTCAAGAAGTGGAGACATTATTTGTTGCCTATAGAATTTGTGTTGTATACTGATCATCAAGCTTTGCAGTATTTGAATAGTCAAGGAAAGTTGATTCAGAGACATGAGATGGGTTTAGTTCTTGCAGAGTTACTCATTTGTGTTGAAGCATAGGAGTGACAAGTCAAACAAAGTTGTAGATGCATTGAGTAGAGGGAGGAATATGTTGACAGAGATGAGAGTACAAGTATTGGGATTTGAGGAGTTGAAGCACATGCATGAGGATGATGCAGATTTTGGTGAAGCATGGAGAGCATGTAAGGAACTAGTAGTGACAGACCAGAGCCAATGGTTGGATTATTTTATTCAAGAAGGTATGTTATTTAGGGGAAATCAGTTGTGTATACTGAAGAGTTCAATGAGGGAGAATTTGATAAAGGAAAAGCATGGTGGAGGCATAGTAGGACATTTTTGAGTGGATAAGATAGTAGCTTTGGTGAGTGAACATTATTTTTGGTCGCAAATGTATAAGGATGTAAGGAAGTATGTTCAGAGTTACAAAAAATTTCAAGTTGCAAAAGGGAGTAGTCAAAACACTGGATTATACAAGCCTTTGACAGTATTAGAGAGACCTTGGGAAGATTTGAGCATGGATTTCATTTTGGGATTACCAATAACACAGAGAGGTTATGATTCTAGTATGGTTGTAGTGGAATTTTTTTCTAAAATGACACATTTTATTCCTTATAAGAACACCAATGATGTTGTGCGTGTTTCTGACCTATTTTTCAAGGAGATTGTTAGATTGCATGGATTACCTAAGAGTATTGTTTTAGTTAGAGACACTAAATTCATTGGATACTTTTGGAGGAAATTATGGAAGAAGATGAAGATAGATTTGCAGTTCAATTCAACATACCACCCAAAAATAGATGGATAGAGGTAGTGAACAAAAGTTTGGGTAAATTGTTGAGATGTCTAGTTGGAGATAAGGTAGGAAGTTGGGATATAATTTTACCACAAGAAAAGTTTGCATACAATAATTCAGTGAACCAGAGTACATGGGAGACACCATTTTAGCTGATGATGATGAAGTTTGGACCGTGTAAGATACTTAGGAAGTTTGATTTTGGAAATGCATATGAAGTGGAGTTACCAGAGACATTGGGTATATCACCAATTTTCAATGTGTTAGATATATATGAGTTTCATGAAGGACAGTCAGGAGGTAGTAGTGAGGAAGTGGATTTAAAGGAGCAGTTACCGCATAAGAAACTAGAGGAGAATGAGCAAATTTTAGATACCAGAACTGAAAAGAGCACTAGAAAAAAGTAGTACAAAGACTATCTTGTGAAGTGGAAAGGTAGACCAGTGGAGGATTCATCATGGATTTCTTAGGATGAGGTGGACCGTCTTGGTTTTCCTCCGAGCCCTAGAAAGTGAGGAACTCACTTTTCTTGCAACCCTGGTTGTTTGATGCAGGAGCATCCCTGGTTGCAAGGCAATCCTATATCAACCAAAAATAGTTCTTTTTTTGCATTATATCTAGTAGTAGTTTCAGTAGTTCATTCCACATTTTACCACATCATTGTTTCTCATCTTGTGGAGTAGGATATAGCATTTACACATTGACATCTATCACATATCTAGATTTCACATCATTTGCACTTTCCTATCAGAAGTTATCGCTCTCAAAATTTCATTGTGATTACCAGTTAGAGAATTTGGGGTTGACCTAGTCCAGTTTCTTAGTGCAGACATATTCCAAATCATGCATATCTTAATATGACATCATACAAGCATCTTGGGTCAGTTGGGACCTATCTTGGAGATTCACAAGTCATATCTTTTCACGTGGAGTTAATTCTTCATATTTTGAGGCTGACATTCATATTTGATCATTCATCAGGTTCTTAACCCTTGTGGCCGATGTGGACCTATATTGGAGCTTGAGGGGCACATTTATAAGCATTGTAATTCATTGTAGAACATTAGGAGTTTTTAGAGTAAGATTCAAACTCATTATATTTTCATATAAAACCCTTTGGGGGCATGTATTAAGACATGTTGGTAAGTTGTATGTTGAATTCCCTTGTGGCAGGCTTGTGAGCCCTGGGTATTTTCCCATGAGGCATATATTGCAAATATGGTTATCAATTCAATGAATTTTCATGTTTGCATAGCAATTTATTATGTTATTTTTGTTGTGTTGACTCATTGTTGCATGGTTCAGACTGTTCCTTTTGGAACCCTCCTACCATGACTGCACCACTATCGTCCAACCATCTTGAGGTTACTGAGAAATTCATCTCATACCTAATTTTTTTGTCTTGTATTTAGTATTTTTGTTTAAAAGGCTACAAAAATCTTGTACATTAGATTTTTGAATCATATCAGATTTTGGTAGCCCTAAAACCCAAATATTTGTAGATCCACTTTTCACTTAGTGTTAATAGATTGAAGCAATAATGGTAGGGAGATTGGTTTTGGTTTGTCTCATTTGAAAAAAATATGTTGTGGTAGTGTTTCATAAAATTTTCCTTTAAATTCTTCCCATTTTCTCTCATCGACATCATTGAAAACATGACATAATTTAAGCAAAATAGTGAGGTAAGTCACTTGCCATGGTTTCTGTGATTTTTATTTGATAGGAATATGTGAATAACTAGATAATTTTTCTGTTATGTTTTATTTAATTCTTAAGAAAATCAATTTTTATCTACCCATGTTGAGAAAGACAACTTTCAGGTAGTTTAATATTCCTCACCCCACACCGAAAAGCAAACATTAAATCACAATCGATATTTTCCACTGAGTAGTCATAGGCCTTCATTTCTAAACCACTACGGTTTTGGTCCAAGTAGATATTCTCAAGATTCTTGAGTTTTTAATTGTTTTTATTGTAGGGCCTCAAGTTTTTAAGGTTTAAAATTCTACGGCTTTAATTTTAGGGTTTAAAATTATGGCAGGAATTGAAATTCTATTATTTGTTTTTTTTTGGATTTTGATTATGGAGTTTAAATTTTTTAGGATTTTCTTGTGCAAAACTTTCCTTCCCATCCCCCATTTCAGTTGCTATATATTCTCATGAGTTGCAAGTGTATTTCTTGAATTGAGAAGAATGATTTGAACATATTTTAGATGAGCTACTTTCTTGTAGTTCGGTTTGGAGTTGGGGCCTTTGAATGATTTTGTTACATCATCTCGTAGATATTTTCACAAAATAATCCATATAATTTATGATGTTTACTTAAATTATGTGATTATTCATGATTGTGGCTTACATCTCAAAATACTAATTTCAGATGAAATTTTCAAGTTGCTTCCTTACATATGATGTCTCTTTGTTTTCTATTCATAAGTGTTGTTGTATAAAATATTTTCTAAAGAATACTATCTCCTATATTTTTTTCTTTTGCATATTGGATTATATTATATTATGTTTGAGCAACATCCTTTACTTGTGTTCAGTATGTTTGACCATCTACAGGAGTGGTATTCTTTATGTAGATATGTGTGATCCAAAGTGACATTAAAATATTGGTAAATTAATCCTTGATTCTATACACAATTTTTTTTGCAAAAAAAATCTTATTAAAGATGGCATGCATGATTGATTTTGCATGCCTACTACTTTAACACACATTTTAATCCAAATGTTCAATTTGTTAGTAGAGTATCTTATTATGGGTAGGGATATATTTTTTACCTTTTGAATCCCACAAATTAGGCTCTAAAATTTCTCCCCATCTTTCTTTGTTGCCATTATGATTAAGGACATTGTCATTGTCTCATAGACTATTTGGGTGAATTAGGAGTGAGGTTAAAACATAAAAAATGTTATCCTTGGTTGTAGATTCTCTCGATGTTCAATTATAATTTATAATAGTTTTTTAACTAAAATCAAAATATCTCGCAACAAAGCCTAT
>VDFB02114069.1:0-14590 GCA_007258455.2 Sequoia sempervirens
TATAAGCTTTAGGAAGAGTTCTCAATATCTTTTTCACAACTTTGCTTTCCTCTAGCTTTCCATCAAGAACATTGATGGCATTGAAAATTTCAACCACCAGGAGCATGTAGCTTGCAATATCTTCATCTTCTAACATCCTTGGGGTTTCAAATTTGGCTTTGAGATTTTGCATCTTTGCTTGCTTGACCTTATCATCTCCTTCATAAATGCTCTACAAATTTTTTCGGATCTCTTTTGTAGTTTTGAGGCTTATCACCCTCAAAAGTTCTAAATCCAAAAGTTCACTCAAGATAGAATTCCTTGCATTTCCATTATTCTCATAATCTCTTATCTCATCATCACTTGTTAGAGGAGTAGTAGGAATAGTGCATCTAGTTTCAAGTAACTTTCAAACACCAAACCCTAATGATACAAGAAAGGCTACCAACCTAGCTTAAGTATAATTTGATTGATCGAACATAGGGACCTTGATACCATTCATGTGTGCCATTGGGTCTACCTCAAGCAGTGAAGATTCTTACAAGGAACCACAACTCTAATAACAATTGTTAGAGACACAAGATTATTGAATGCACAAGAAAAATAAGAGGGAGGGTGAATCAGTTGTTCATTAAAATATCAAAACCCTCATAAATATTCAAATCCACATAAAATTTAACAAGATTTAATTTGTTAGAATGATTTATCATGAAAGAAAATAAAATCAATTGAAACACATCAAAACCATGCATAATAGAACACTATATTTAAAAACCACAGTGACGATTAGCTCACAATATAAAGTAATTGCAACATCGAATACAATAGGCTCACTATTCGAGGGATCACTACCAAATTACAAAAAAGAAAAGAAAATAAGAATGTTACAATGATAAATCCATCTCAATGCAACAAAAAATTCCACCACAACATTATCAACACATCCGCAACCTTTCTAAAGATTGTAAACACCTTCTACTCACTATTTCTAGTAGTCTAACTCATTAAAGCTCACACTTCACTTCACAAATTCACACTTCACAACTCTTAAATTCATATCAGTCCTATTACACACTAATCATCCATCAACATAACACTTATTTATACCTTCCTCAACCATGAAAAAATTATCTAAGGTTGGCTATGCACCTCAATTGTGCAAATTCAAATTAGGTTAGCACCAAAACATTCCTACGATGTAAAGGAATGAAGGTGGACCACATTACACCTTAATTCAAACCTAAATCCAATCATACATGCCACACCACACTTCCAAAATCACTGAAGCAAATCCATAATTAGTGTAAAAACCCAAGGTCAGCCAAACCTATGTAAACACCATCAAATGTTTAAGTAAACACTTCCTTTGATCCAAAGATGACTCGTGTCCAAAACATATCACTTGAACACAATCTAGAATATTCCACAAACACCCTAAAATCCAACAAAATTCCTTCACAAAAACTTTCACCTAAAGAACAAACTCATCTTGTACACTCAAATAATCTTCCACACACTGTAACTCAAGAAATCAACTTGTAGAGAACCAAACCATGAATAAATTTATACGAAGGTAGATATAAACTTTATCAACACACTTTAGAACTGCAAGACTAGAAACCAAGGTGTGCAAAAATACAAAGCAAAAACATTTCTCCTAGACAACAATACAACACAATTCACACACTGGTGAACATAACTCTTTGTACATCGATCCAAACCAAGAAACTTTGGATATAAGACCTATGAACACCTATGACCAAATATCCAAACTGTACAAGCAAATCTTTAACATAGAAGAAATATGAAGCAAAACCAGGACTCCACTCATTATGCTAGAATACCTCTACAACATACTATTTCCTCTTTAATTTAAATTTTATCAAAAGCACTTGGAAACCAAGTAATAGAAACACACTCTCATAATCTTTACCACTTCCTCATCATCATCGATCCAACTAAAACATAACAACTTAGCCAAAAAATATCCACAAACAAAAGCTTATCAAAGCAACACTAGAGGTTGACATTAGTAACACTTAACTAATGACAACATAATGAAACTAATCAAAGAATCACAACTTCTCAAAAATCACTAGTTGAAATCAACGACAACACCAACTACACATACTTGCAACAATCTCCCCCTTTTTCATTGATGGCAACACATGATGTGAAAAAACATCAATAAAAAATATAATAGCTCTGATCACCAACATACTGCTCCATACCAACTTTCTTTCTCCCTTTTACTTTCTCTCCTTTTCTCAACCGACTCTTTCCTTTTTCACATAATTCTCTTCCCCCCTTTGACATCAATGGAAAAGGTAAACACATTTTCATCTCTTTCACCCTTTGACATTAATCATACTTGTACTTGCTCATGACTATTCTACATTTTTTTGTTCTTTTGATTATTGTACATACTCCCCCTTAGGAGCACACAACAAACTATTCCAACCACAACCATTGCACATATCCTTTGACACAATTGAAAAAGGATAAACCCAACTTGCACCAATATTTACTCCCCTCGACTGCAAGAACCAACAATGCCACTACCTACTCCCCCTGAGAGGCAACCTCTAACATCAGTCCAAAACAAAGAATTAATCTTGAAATATATTGGACTAATGCATGTCCTTATTAATCTAGTTCAAAGGAGGGGTAATAACCCATAAATTCTCCCAAAGATACTCAAAAAGTATCCTTAGGAAGAGCCTTAGTCATATCATCAACCTTATCTTTTGTAGGCACACACTCAAGCTTCACCTCATTCTCTGCAACCTTCTCTCTCAAAAAGTGATACTGGATTGAGATATGTTTTGTCCTTGAGTGCATCACCAGATTCTTTGAAATTTTAATAGAATTTTTATTATAATAAAATATAAAAATTGGTTCATCATATACCACTTTGATATCCTTCAAGGATTACCTCATCCACAACACTTGTGTGTAGCAAGATGTTGCCACAATATATTCTACCTCTGCAGTAGATAAAGACATTGAATCTTGCTTCTTTCTTAGCTAAGACACTAATCTACATCTAAGAAAGAATGCACCACCATTTGTAATTTTCCTTTCATCCACACAACCTGCCCAATCTACTGTACGCACTCAAAGAAAAATCAACATCCCTTGGATACCACAAACCATGTTCTAGAGTGCCTTTCAAGTATCTGAATATCCTCTTAATTACTACAACATGTGACTCTCTAGGATCTTCTTGAAATCTACCCACAAGAAAAACTACATACATGATATCTAGACTAGTATAAGCTAGGTATAGAATTCCTCCAATCATTGATCTATACTTGATTTGATTAGACTTAGGAGATTCATCATTCTTATTGAGCTTGTAACTAGTAACCATAGGAGTACATACTAGTGTAGAATCCTCCATTCCAAACTTCAACATTTCATTGACATAATTTGATTGTGAAATGAATATACCTTTCTCTATCTAATTGATTTGTAGCTCAAGGAAGAAATTCATCCCCCCAAAACATAGAAATCTCAAACTCTTTCTACATCTCTTCTACAAATTTCTTACACATAGCTTCATTTCCTCCAGAGATTATATCATCAACATACACAAAAATAGTAAGGATTTGATCTTTTTCAACTTTGAAATAAATATTACTATCTATGATACCTTTATTGAATCATTGTTGTATCAAGTACTTTTCCAACCTTGCATACCAAGCTTTGAGAGCTTGCTTCAATCCATATAATGCTTTCTTCAATCTACAGACCATATCCAGTTTTTTTGATAGCTAAAATCCTTCCAGTTGTTCAATGTATACTTCTTCCAACTCGCCATTCAAGAAAGAAAACTTTACATCCAATTTGTAAACCTTGAAATCCTTATGTGCTGCAAAATTCAAAAAAATCTTGATAGCTTCTATTCTTTCCATTGAAGCAAATGTATCCTTAAAATCTATTCCTTCTACTTGTGAGTAGCCCTTACACACAAGCCTTTCCTTGTTTCTTACCACTTCTCCATTTTCATTCGGTTTGTTCTAGGATACCCACTTAGTTCCAATTACATTCTTGTTTTTTAATTTTTGGGACAAGTTCCCAAGTCTGATTCTTCTCAATCTACATTAGTTCCTCTTTCATAGCCTTGATCTAGTATTCATCTTTATGTGCTTCAGTCACTGTTTTAGGTTCAAATTTAGAAAGAAAAAATATGTTTACCTGTTTTCAATCATAGTAGATTTTCTCCTTGTCAAAATGCCTTTTTGTTGTCACCAATGATGTATTCTTTAGAATTATTCTTTTGCACATACTTAGGAGTCTTAGGGATCTTTTTCAAAGCTTCTTCCTCTTCAATCTACACTTATTTTTCTTTACCTTCATCTCTGTCATTTTATCTGCGAGAGGAACCATTTGATTCGTATCCATGTATCACTACTAAGTTCTTCCATAAGTCTTCATCCACTTTAACACTTGCACTCTCAAAAATATTTTTCAACATCTTGTTGTAGCACTGGTAATCTTTGCTTCTTGTAGAATATCCAAGGAAGATAACTTCATTAGATCTTGTATCAAACTTTCTTAAGTTTTCTTCATCTCTTCTAATATAAAATTTTCTTCCAAACACTCTAAAATATTTGACAGTAGGAATCCTTCCATACCACAACTCATAAGTATTTTTGGCACTATTTACTCTTTCTTGAACTCTATTAAGTGTGTAGATAGTAGTATGAATTGCTTCTCTCCATTAGAATTTTGATAGGTTTGCCTCTTTCATCATTGTTTTTGCAGCATCCCAAATAGTCCTATTCTTTCTTTCAACCACTCCATTCTAGTGAGGAGTCCTAGGGGAAGATAAATTCATTTTTATTCCATGATTCTCACAAAAACTATTAAACTTATTGGAGGTGAATTATCCACCTTTGACAGACCTCAAACAATTGATTTTCATGTCCATTTCATTCTCAACCATAACTTTGAATGCTTTAAACTTATTTAGAGCTTCTAATTTTTCTTTGAGAAAAGTAACCCATGTCATTCTAGAATAATCATCAATGAATAGCATGAAATACCTATCACTTTGAAACTTTTTACTTAAGTAGGACCAGAAAGGTCTGTTTGCACTAGTTCCAATAGTCTAGTAGTTGATTGTTCTTTGACTTTGAATCTTATTCTTGCTTGCTACCCAATTTGATATTCTTTGTAGATAGCATTAATAGGCTTTGTAATCTTTGTTAGATCTCTCACAACTTGAACTACATTGATACTCACTAGGCTATCAAAATTGATGTGACACATCCTTCTATTCCATAGCCAACTTTCATTAATCTAAGTCATAAAGCAATGACCATTAGTGCCTTTAAGATGATAAACATTTCCATTTGTCCTTCTTCCAGTAGCAACCATAGTTCTGAAGCCTTTTTTGATCTCACATCCATCATTCTAAAACACAATATTATAGGATTTGCTACACATTTTTCCAACACTTAAGAGGTCATGCCTTAAACCCTTAACATAAAGAACAACATTTGTATTATGCTTTCCATCAAAACTGATTGAACCTTTTCCGCATATCTTATTAGATGTATCATTACCAAAATTAACAAGACCTCCTTCATATTTATCAAGTCTAACAAACTTAATTTTGTCACTAGTCATATGATTTGAGCATCCACTATCAATGATCTAGTAGTTCTTCTCCTCTCTAGCATGAAATGCAGTCGCCATAGCATTGTGACTTGATTTTGGAGAACTTTCCTTCACACATATCTTAGAGTTAGTAGAATTCAATTCAAATTTTATATCCATGAACAAGAATTAAATATCCTCATCATCACCATAGTTAGATTCATTATCACATATACTGACATCTTCTCAAACATTATAGCTTTTCTTAATTGCTTTACCTTTTTCTTCCTTGTTCTTGTCATTTAAAGCTTTGTTTGGACATCTTGAAGCATAATGACCTATCTTTCCATAAATGAAAATTCTGAAAGGTAACTTACATCTATATTTAATAGTACCATTTTCATTCTCCTCACAAATTTTTCTTCAACATCATCAAGATCCTCCTGATCTAATTCCTCTGTCTTTTTTGATTTCCCAGCCTTAAAAGTAGTCTCAAATTTTTCATTACTTGAGCCAAACTCTCTTAACTCAAAAGTAGTTAAAGTGTCAAGTAGTTGATCTCTAAAGTAATTATTTAGATTCTAAAATTACTCGATAGCAAAAACCTTATGACTATAGGTTTTAGGTAGATTTCTCAATACCTTCTTTACCACCTCATCATCTTCAAGATTTCCACCAAGCCCTTTGATGGAATTGACAACTTAATCCACTTTCTATATGTAGCTTGTAATGTTTTCATCTTTTGACTTCCAAATATTTTCAAACATGATCTTTAGATTATACATCTTATCCTATTTGACCTTATCATCTCCTTTGGAAATGCTTTCCAACTTTTTCCATATCTCATTAATAGTTTTCAGATTCATAATTTTCACAAGTTCAGTATAATTAGAAAGACCACTTAAAAGAGCATACCTTTCTTTACCATTGTTTTCATAGGACTTTATCTCATCACCAGTACTCAGACCATTTTTAGGAATAGTGTAACCAATCACAAAAGAATTCCAAACTCCATATCCAAGGGATACTAGAAAACCTTCCATCCTTGTATTCTAGAATGCATAATCTGATCCATCAAACAAAGGATCATCTGTCTTGCGCACCATCCTATATATACCTCAAAAGGTTAAGCTTTCTTCCAAGGAGGTTTGATACTAATTGATGAATGCACAAGAAAAATGAGAGGGGGAGGTGAATTAGTTGTTTATTAAAACATCAAAACCCTCATAAATATTCAGATCCACATAAACTTTAACAATTAAAAAAAATTGAAACACATCAACACCATGCACAATAGAATGCAAGATTTATGTGGAAAACTCAATAAGGTAAAACCACAATGAGGATTAGCTCATAATATAAAGTAATTGCAACACCAAATACAATAGGCTCATTATTAGAGGGCTCATTTCCCAAGAAAAAAGAAGGGCTCACTACCAAATTATAGAAAAGAAGAAAAGAAGAATGTTACAATGAGAAACCCATCTTAATGCAACATAAAAGTCCACCACAACATTACCAGCACATCCACAACCTTTTTGAAGATTGTACAAACAACTTCCACTCACTCCTTCCAGTGGTCTAACTCATTAAAGCTGGTACAACATTTCAAAAATTCACACTTCACAACTCTATAATTTGTATCACTCCTATTACACACTAATCCTCCATCAACACAATACTTATTTATACCTTCCTCAACCTTGAAAACATTCTCCAAGGTCATCTATGCACCTCAACCATGTAAATTCAAATTAGGTCGACACCAAAACATTCCCACAGTGGAATGGAATGAAGGTAGACCACATCATACCTTAACTTAGACCTAAATCCACTCATACACACCATGCCACACTTCCAAAATCACTGAAGAAAATCGACAATTAGTGTAAACACCCAAGGTCAATCGAACCTATGTAAACACTATCAAAGATTTAAGTACACACTTTCTTTGATACAAAGATGACTCACGAACAACAAATATCACTTAAGCACAATATGGAATATTCCACAAACACCTTGAAATTAAACAAATTCCTTTGCAACAACTTTCACCTAAAGAAAAAAATCATCTTGTAGATTCAGATAATCTTCCACACACTATAACTCAATAAATAAACTTGTGGAGCACCAAACCACAAAAAAATTCAACTAAAGGTAGATATGAACTTTATCAAAACACTTCTAGAACCACAAGACTAGAAACCAAGCTGCGAAGAAATGCGAAGAAAAATCATTTCTCCCATACAACACTGCAACACAGTTCACACACTAGTGAACATAGCTTTATTTGTACAACTATCTAGACCAAGAAACTATAGATATAACACTTATGAACATTTCTAACCAACATATTTGAACCACACAAGCCGATCTTCAATACATAAGAAATGTGGAGAAAAACCAAAACTCCACTCTGTATGCTAGAACACCTTTACAACACACTATTTCCTCTTTTATTCAAATTTTCTCAAAATATCTTGAAAACTAAGCACTAGAAACAAAATCTCATCATCTTCACCACTTCCTCATCATCATCATCAAGCCAACTGCAACATAGAAAATCAACCAAAGAATATCCATAAACAAAAGCTTATCAAAGGAACACTAGAGGTTGACACCAATAACACTTAAATATTGACAACATAATGAAACTAATCAAAGCATCAAAAGTTCTCAACCATCACTAGTTGACATAAATGAAAACACAAACATAAGCCTATTCACATCAATGAAAACACCAACTACACATACTTGCAACAAAGGCAACTGAGAGGGGGGTGAATTAGTTGTACATTAAAATTATCAAACCCTCATTAAAATTTAAACCCTTATTAAGCATCAACATAAAGTAAACATATGAGACACCAACACAACAACAATCATACACAAAAGAACACCAAATTTATGTGGAAAACCCTAATCTAGGAAAAACATAGCGAGGATTAACTCACACATATATGAATAGCAACACCGAATACAATAGGCTCACTATTGATAGGGCTCACTACCCAAAAGAGAAGAATGGATCACTACCCAAAGGACTCACTGTTTGGAATAGAAGAGAATAGAAGAATATTGTTACAAGGAGGTTCACTACCTTAGAGAAATAAGAAGATCCACCACAACAAATTTACACCATCTGCATCCTTTGGCTCACTACCTCTAGCAACTTTAGGTTCACTAAAAATTGTAGACACCTTCTACTCAATGCATTTGGTAGCCTTAGGTGTTTAAGCTCATAGTTAGATCACCACACTTGATCATATTCACATATTTCTTTTCATCTACATCTCCAAAAATTGAAATTTCTTATATATCCTTCATGACCTCAAACATCCTTGTTTAGGTCAGTCTCACTGAAACGTATGCACCTTAAACATGCAACCAAGAAATAGGTCAGTACCAAACACTTTTGTGGTGGAAATGAGTGAAGGAAAACAAAAAAAGGGCTAACTAGGATCCAAATATACACTAACAAACTTCACCACACTTCCACAAACAACAAATAACCTCCATAATCAACACTAACACACCAAGCTGGCCAAACCTACACTAACTCTAACACTAACAAGCAACTACATACATGCCTCTCAAAGTTTGAAAACAAAAAGTGGACCACATAGAAACACTCCACAACATCCAGGAATATTCAACACCATTATAATATTCAACAACACTACCATAACCACTTAAAATTGAAGAAAAATTTCAATCTACACCACCATACACACTGCTACAAAACATAAATTACTAACAACCTTGCAGAACAACTAAACACCTGAAACCCTAGAAGGTAGATATAGAAAATATTAGCATGTTCCCAAATCTACAAGAAAAGAAACCTCAATGCAAATAAATGCAGAGAAATTACATTTCTCCTAGACAACCTTCTTCATAGTCTAATAGATTGTCAAACACATATTCTACTGTCACATGAACTAGAACCTGAAAATATAGATACAACACCTCTTAACACCTTTAAAAATATCATCTAAAATGTGCAAGCACATCTTCAACCATGAATAAATGTGGAGCACAGCACAAAACACAACCCTCTCTCCTTGTACATTCTCTTATTCAAAATTTCTTAAAAGCACTTGGAAACCAAGTGAACCAGCTACATCTGCAACATCAAAAACACCTTCTTATCACAACCACACCAGAGATTGCAACAATATCCCCATATACAATCACCTTCTCAACACCACACTAGAGGTTGACATAGGTTGACATTAATGACAACACTAAAGACAACATAGTGCAACACTTTCCCCATTGACATCAATGACAATACAAATCTCCAACACAAAATACAAGCTTTCTTAATTATTAATAAAATTAAAAATAATAGAAGTGAAAAATAATAGAATTACAAAATTCTACCTCTATGGTAGCTAACATGGTGTGTTACCATTTTTCATATTGGACAATACTATGCCATGTGATGAAGCTTTGTCTAGACACAAATACAAGTCTTTGAATAGGCACTTGTATTTTCTTAAAATATCAATATAGGAATTTTACTTATAGAATATGCCCCTCTTTAATTGGTTGCATCTATTTGATGCAAGGAATCAAAGGTGAGAAAAAATAGTATGTAAAATATAAATATTAAGCATGTAATCATGTAAATCATGTAAATTAATAAAGGTAATATGTGCATCTTATAACAAGCAATTAAATCACTTTGAGTAATAAGTTTGGTAACCACATGGGTTGGAGATAGGAATGAAGGAATATAAATTTACGCCTAGCATGGGAATACAAAAAATGGTGATGTGGCCCCCAGTGGCCAAAAATACTCATGTTGGTACATAAGGCACTACAATAGGCATTTCCCTCAATATGACATCCAATAGCATGAGAAAATAATGGTTGGTGTAAGGTAATAGGTCCCAAGTGGTAACATAGGTCTAGGATTATAATATCAAGGTCATGGCATAGGAAGGTATGATGCCCTAATGTAAAAGGATAAGTAGTTATAACATACAAAAGAGTAGGAAGAAATGATATAATGTAAGCACAAATGATATGCATGATGCCACTAATATAAGGATGCATAAATAAAAGGATGATTTAAAATGGAGAAAGTGTGATGCATCAAATATAAAGGATGTCGCTATAAAATTCCCAATTTCACGGGAAAACATTATTCCCCTAGTATAAAGGTAAGTACAAGGTGATATGACAATATATTACTTCAAATAAAAATCATAAGCATATGAATGATTACATATGAGGTTCATAGGAAAAGTATCATGAGAAGCATATAAATGTATAATAAGCATATAATGATAGGTAACAAGGAAACATGAGAAGCCAAAATAGTACAATATGAACCATAAAAATGTGACTAGATAAAATGAAAAGATAGAGAAATAATAAGGACATGTACAAGGTGAAATAAGAAAAATATTAGGTAAATAAGATACTAAAGTTAAATAAAAAAGGAAAAAAATAATAATGAAGAAAGTGCAAACAAGTATGAGAGAAAATATGTAAAAGGGTAAAATGAAATGTCCCCAAAATCATTATAATCCTGGAACATAAGTCCTCATTTCTATCTTCTTTGGCATTTTCTCATTTTTTTATTATTGTTCTTATTTGTAACTTGTCTTCTCAATTGCATATATTTCATCTTTGTAATCATTCATGCTTTGCACAAATTGGTGATTTTTTGGTATGACATAAGGAACTTATTTTATCATCCAAATTTCTTGTTTCTTTATTTGTAATTGTGATATCTTGATACAAATTGGATGCATCACAACTTCCTTCTTTTATTTCCAAGTAGCCCTTTATAACTAAAATTATGGAATTTGTGTTATTTTTTCTTTTGTTTCTTTTGTTCACGTTTTATTTGTTCTTTGCATGGATTTGTTATGTTTTTTTGCTTATTTTTGTCTTTTTGTTCTTAAATAATACCCTAATATACCTCATTAATACCTTATTCATCTTTATATGGAGTTCATTTTTGGTTTTGGAATGTATGCATCTAAAGTAAAGTGATCCAACTTTACATTTGGCTCCTATTTGTCTCTTTTTAATTTCAATAATTCTTCCTTCATGAATGAATTTAGTGCATTGATGTACATGTAGATATATCACTCTCAAGTTTTCTACCTATGGTCTACTAAGTAATATAAATAATTTATATATAATAGGGATAAATTTACATAATATTTTCACTTATTTAGGTCCATACTTAAGTGATAATATGATATAAACCAAGGTATTAATCAATATTCTATAAAAATTATCTTCAAAGATACTACTAGATGAGCATAATATTTTTAATTGAAATGTGTATTAATTAGAAAATATTCCACACATGTATTCTAATTTTTTTTGGATGAACTAGAAGATCATGAATAGTAGATCTCACATCTTTGCTATGATGTATAATGTTCCATAATAGTTATTTTGTGATATCTAGACATGAATAAAACAATTGGTGGAGTGGGTGAGATGTAGTGTCCCTCCATTCTCACTATGGATGTGCAGGAAGTTTGGCTTTGAAACTTGGAGATGAAGGTAAAACAATATGGACATTTAAAGTGCTTTGGTGAGTATGATGTATATTGTCATGTTATTATTATTATGCAGAGATTTACTTGGATAGTTAAGTGATGCAGTAGCATGTTTCTTAGGATAAGTGGAAAGAGTGGCATCGTACCATTGAGGCGTATGAAATACATACGAAGATGAGATATGATTGCTAGAGTTTCTTTCCTAGTGCTGCGGCTATTATGCACATGTACTCTAATTTGTATGTTTGAGTGATCAGGTACTAGTCTATGTCTCCACTTGAATTAGCATGTCTAAGCGTTCCTTTAATCCCAATGGTGGTTGAGGAGATAACATCTAGGCCCAAGTTATAATCTAACCCTAGCCATGGTCCCCAACTGGGGACAATGGATTCAATGTGTGACCACCTTTTTCAGGTTGTCATGGGACAATATCTAACCTCCTTTACCCTATGTTTGGAGTGTTGCACTTATGTGAATGTTTCTTATGGGATATGTGGTTGTTTGATTTTGTTGTCTAGTCTTGGTTTTAGATCCCAACCTATTGGTGTTAAACCCTGCAGTTAGTTGGGTTGTTATGATTGTGATTAATGGTATTTATGTTTTGATGTGAATGTTTCTTTCATGTGGAGTCATTTCGTGGTTTATGTCTTACTCTAGTTTGTAAATTATTCGGGTGAAGATAAATATTGGATCAATATGTTAGTTATTATTTAATTATTATTAATATTATTATGATTATATGTATATTACATTTTATGAAAATAAAGTTATAAATATTAACATATTCTAATGTTATTTATTAAATATTAATGTTTATTAGTAAATATTTAAATATTAATATGTAAGTATATGTTATATTTATGTTTTGATTTACTATTTTGGTAGAGTGATTATTTTTATGGAGGTTTTCTTTATCTCTTGTAATATTTTGAATTTATTTAATGAGAAACCCTAAACAAATGAGTTAATTATGTGAGTTAATTTAATTATTTAATTTATTTTAATTATTTTATTAATGGGATGAAGATAGGTACTTTAATTTAATATTTTTAGTAATTTATTTTATGAGAGGATTTTATTTCCTTATTTTATTTTGGAAAAAAGAGTTTTTTTTGGGAAAAAGAAAGAAAGTTACTTTCATTTTATTTTTTCTTTCCTTTTTGGAATTTAATTAGTTTTAATTATGAGAAAAATAGGAAAAGTAAGTTTCACTCTTTTTTGGGCATGAAATTTTAGAGGGTTTTCTCTGTTTTTGGGTGATTTGGGTTCTAGAGTTCATTTTGGGTTTTTTGGGATTCTTCATTTTCTAGGAGTTTTTGCCATGCTTGCAAAGATGAAGAAGGGTGAGAAAGTTGTTGCAATTTGGGGGTTTTGAAAGTTAAAGTTTCCAGAGCTCGGCATCAAATTCCTATCATTGCCAAGCATTGGATTTAGGTTGGATTTAGGTTGGATTTTGATATCTTTTGTTTAATTTTATTTTTGGTGTGTATGAACAATTTGATTCATTTCTCCCTCTTTGATTTTTGAAAATAAATATTATATAGTTTTATTTTTGTGTGTGAATAAAACATTTATTTATTCCAGAATAAAAATCAATACATATTTGTTGTTTTTCTTCTTTACCAGTAAAATGGTCTGATTGCGTTGCCCATAAATCTATTTTTACGAACTGGGTTGGTGATATTTTTAAAGGGTTTTTTTTCTCATTGTCATTTAAATTCTGTCCAAAAATCTCAAAAACCCGTTGAAACACGAGACTGTTGTCAAGTTGCTCCTCTATGACTGCAAATATTCTTATTTCTCCCTGTAACCAGCCAATGGAAGATTGAGGTTTTAGATTTATAGGAGTTTGAAAGGGTTTAAATTAATTTAATTTTTGAATATTTTATTTTAGAAAATAAATCTAGTTGTTGAGTTACTTATTTTGTCATTTGACTGTAACCGAATATTGTCGAAAAGAGGGTTTTATGAGAGTCATCTGTTGTTTTGCATTTTATGAATTTATGATTCATTTTTAGTCAATTTCATCTACATTGTTGAGTAGCTGATGACTAAATCTGAAATGGGTATTTTACAGATTTTGATTTCGAGTTGATATGACTATTTTATGGCTATTTTATTATTGACAGATTTGACTATTGTCAAGTGAGAATTAGTTCAGTTTTAAAAGTTGTATTAGAGGGTATAACTATATTCTTTGATCTGTATTGTGTTGTACCATTTTTATTTAAATGTGTTTACTATTTTCATGTTATAAATCCCTTCATATTTGTGAGATCTTGTGTTGAAGCTTCTGCATGTGTAAAGATCATTTGTACCAAGGTTGTGCATTGTTGGTCTTGGCTATGAACTGCTAAATTAAAGTTGGTTATCATGTTATAATATTGTGAAAATAATGTAATATGCATCATTGTGGTGTTGCGGTATAATGATAAGTTTTTGGGTTTTCTATCTATTGTGTTATGTGATTG
>VDFB02114070.1:0-15142 GCA_007258455.2 Sequoia sempervirens
AACAACTATGTATAAGTAATGTACTAAAAATGTTGAAAAGAGAGTTATGGAAACAATGAAAAATACAATGAATAGAATAGAGTAAGTTTTTATTGATGGGCAAGTGCGTGTGAGAATTTGTGTGTCTATGTATATAAGTAACAAGAAATATACAATGAAAAAATCCAAAAGCACTAAACCCATGGTCATCTTGATATATATGTGCGACAACTTGACCTATTTTTTTAAATGGCGATGTGGAGCTTGGTAATTATGTGGGTTGTTGGTGATGTGGTGTTGGTTCAATAGCAGACTATTCTATAAATTTCTCACTTTAGTGGAATGGAGTAACAAACACCACTCTCATCTGCTTCAAGGGATAAACAGTGTGATGCTATCAACAGTTTGTTTGTCCACTTAGGAGCACATGAGAATGGTGTTTGGTTGCTAATAATAACTACATAAATCAATTCCCATTTCCCCCCACCCCCAACATATTGGCATTATGAATCCTGATAGGCTCTAGCCAGATCCTTGAGCCAAAGGAGTTAAGGTCTATGGAAAATCCCATGGAGTGTTACCATAAACCATAGGGAAAAGGAATGTGGAGAAAGATGTATAGTTTGAACAAAATTCTATAACAGTGTAGCATTTTTTATGGGTTAGGAAGTACATGGAAAAGAGATATCCTAGTAAAGAAAAAGCATAATGTGATTTGAATATGGTTAGAAGAAGATTGGTAAGTTGAATATATAGAAGAATGGACAATAAAGGAAAGAATATAATAAAACATATTCACAACACAAGTAATGTATGTAATAGTTGTGTAAATGCACTTTCAACTTTAAGTGCAAAAGATAGAAATAGTTGCATTGTCTCTTATCTGTTGAACTTCATATCTTTAGCTGATAGGCTATTTGATTGAAGTTGCTATTCCCTAAGAAGAAAAAATTTAATCGTGCAATATCTGTAAAGCTTGAAATAGATGAGGGGAAAAGGATATCATGAAACATATTGATATAAGATTCAAGCTACATTATTTCATAGTAGATATTGAAAACAAATAGAGGAATTATATAAGAGGTATTAGAATAACACTTTTTTGATAGTAAATATCACACACAAAGAGGAAAATTGTATTGAGTTCCCTAGAATATAGACAAATACAAATGCACATATCTATATGTACTCAATTCCCTAATTGATATATAAAAATACCCATATAGGAAAATATATATATGCATATATCTAGACAAATATATACATACATATGTATATCTAAAAAGGTTTGTATATTATGTTTATGTGTTATTATGTAGACTGAAATTATAAGTAGAGTTTAAAGTAGCATGCATAAGTGTTGTCTATGCTCTGTAAAAATCATGACTATACAGTTAGAGCATTGAGTCATATAGTATTGACATGTTGATAAGAACAAAGCATTTAATTGTGTAGTATGTGTAACATATTGATAATGCAAGAATGGCTTTTCTTTCAATGCAACTGAATCAATATATTTTCTTATATATATTGTAGTACACTTTCCCACATTGTAACATTGAATATTGCATTTACTTCCTATTGCACAATTACACCACAATACATACATATATATATATATACATATATGGAAACATATATATACATGTACATATATAGATACATATATATGCATATATATACATATATATACATACATATATTGAAAAGTTGGGCTCCAATATTTACCATTAGATAATATAGTGAAACAGGCTAATTGTAAAAGAACTAATAGGGAAACACTGGAGAGTGACATAGATCTAAATCTTAAGTATAATCTTAAGATGTCTTATGACTATTACATAGACTTCTTGGCTTATACCAATATATTGCATGATACTCTTTTTCCATCATCTATTCAAAGCTTCCTATAACAAACCGTTATTTGTCATTGTTCTTTTTCTTTGTAAGGGAAGAAAATGTATTGGTTAAGTTGCATTGTCGAAAGAGCCATTATGGTGTTGCTTTTGTATGTGGCTATTGTAAGAATAGTCATCCTTAAGTCCGTTCTATAACAAATCTATGATTTTTGAAATTATTGTGTTGTGAACTGTGTAAGTCATTTTACATCGGTATTTTGTATAAATATTTTGTGCATCATATTGAATACCAAATAATGTAGATTAAATTTCCAATTAAGCCTACGGTGCTATATGCATTTTGTACAGATCATTGCATCAAATAATTGTTGCATAACATAGAGAAAATAGGTACTACCTTGGAGAACTTGGTTTGAATAATTGATTTGGGAAGTTGGAAGGATACATGCATTTGTTGATGTTTATACCATTATGTTACAATTTCCCTAGTTGTCTATATGTAAATATGGGTTGGGTGTGGTGGAGTTGGTGTCCTTGATACATGGAAGTCAAGTGGTACGCATTTTTTTTCACGATGGTGGAGCTTACCAGTTACATGGGTTGGGGGTGGTGGAGGTGGTGTCCTCAAACAAGGTAAATACAATATTCAATGTTGCAATATGGGAAAGTATACTTTGATGAAGTTATCCTATTGAAAGAGCCATCATGGTGCTAGTTTGGTAGCAGACTATTGTTAAAATCATCGCATATGGCTCCATTTTTTAGTAGATAGGAGGGCTTCGGAAGTCTGGTGGTGCAGAATCTATAAATGATTTCACATGGGTATCATTTAAAATCTGTTTTGCATAGGTTCATTGCGCTATGCTTCTATATCTGTCCCCAGGAAGACGAGAAGGTAACTATGGGAACATGGAAAAATGCACTGTGGAGAGTAGTCTATGGGTCATTATTTTTTGTTGTACCTACTGCAAACATTATGGAATAACTCTTTTGCAAATTCTCTATTTAACTACTAAATCTACTTGAAGGCAATGTAGTGTGAATTTTTTATTAAGCCAATATGGGTTTTGTGTCAAAGAATGTAGCTACAAATTTTCGAGTAGGGAGGGCACCATTTTTTTCCTTTGTTGTGACATAGGTGCTTGTAGGTACATGGGTTGGCATGTGGTGGAGAATGGTGTCATTGTAATGGGGAAGGTGAATGGCAAGTATTTGTTGGAAAGAGCACGGATGCATCTTCCCATTGGTGTACAGGGGTGCAGGCTAAAGTAAATGCTATATTGAATGTTTCCATGTGGGAAAGAATACTTTCATTAAGCTATATTTTCAAAAGATCCATTATGGTTTGGGTGAATTGGATTTGTCAATGCCAGGAATACCAAAGCTGATGGGAAATTGTGCAATTTTTTTTTTTGAGGTGACATGGAGCTTGGTAATTATGTGGGTTGGCAATGGTGCAGCTGGCCAACTCAGTACACAGGAACTGGATTCTTGTGTATACTATTTAGTAATAAATAAGTGTTATTCTAATACTTTTCATACTATTCCTCTATTACACTTGAATATATATGTGTAAGAAGTTTAAATTTTATGGTTCCTCACTTCCCCATGATATTGGCATCATGAAGCCTCATTGTCCCATGGAAAACTATGAGCTAGGTAAAGCATGAGACATTGACCACAAATGTGATGGTGTTTCGTTATATATCAGAGAATAGAAAAGTTGCTAAAAAAAATATATGTTTCGATACATGTATTCATTTTCATAGACTTGTTTTCACTCTATTAAATTTTTAGGAAAAGAGAATGCCTCATAAAAAACTGTAGAAAATGGAATTCCGCAAATGAAATACATAATTTTTTGTTTAAAGGAAGAGAACAAAGAAATAACAAAGGTTTTATTTATAAGCATACAATGTATAGGAATAACTCTATAGATATACCTAATTTTGGTATGTTTTCAGATGTATATATCATATGAAAGAAAAAGACCAAGTGCAACTTTCTTCTGCTTGAAGGATCTCAGCCTTACAATAAGAGGGGTTAAAGTCCATGGTGGTAAAATTATAAAATATACAAAATAAAACTATCCCCACCAATGTATCTATGGTTAGATTATTATTGTGATGACCAAAAGAAACGGAGGAAAAAACATCAGGCAACAATATGTCACAACATAGTGAAGTTGAGAAGGAACACAACCTTGATTGAACATCAATTAAGCGAAGACTAGTGGAGTTAAACAGGAAGGTTTTTCACCGTTCTACAACTAAATAGAATGGCAGAATGCAACCAAAGGAAAAAATGGAATATACAGAAGACTATATATGTCTGAAAGGAATAAAAATAGATAATTCTATACATCAACATTATACATATAGATATACACATACATAACATATACATATACATATACATATACATATACATAGACATACATATACATATACATATAGGTATACATATACATACACATACACATATATATATACATATACATACATATACATATACATATACCTATAAACATACTTTTTTCCCTTCATTTATCACTTATAGTTATCTCTGTGTAACATTGGAATTATACATATTACCATATTACCAGTTCTAGTTAAATGTTCTTTGTTTCTTCAAAAAATATGGTTAGGGTCACTAATCTTTTCACCTCTTCCATTCTTCATGTATTTGGAACTAAATATTATAGACAGATAGAGAACATTGCTCGAGGGGTTTTACTCACAACCTGGAGCTTACCTCTTATACAAAGGATCTCCCTAAATGTTCCTCATTGGTGAATAAGCTTTTCAAAGAAATCATAAATTTACAACTGTGAAGGCAACTATTATATAGTAAATGTCTTTTTAATAGGTTTTTGACACTTTCCTTTCTCAAATAGTAAATGTCTTTATAATAGCTTGAATATTCAATTAAGAAGTGAACTATTATATAGATTGGTCCAGGCATGAGATAAGTTTATCTCTAGCCTACTTTTGATATTCATTAGACTTGGAAGCACATTTGTTTTTTTCATTAATTTTTTTATGTGAATGGCAACCAAGAACCAAGAGTGATTAGCATTCAAAGAAACTTTAAATCAACTACAATGTCATTAAACTGATGGAATAAATAATTTATGACTCTTGATTTCAGCATAATGAAAAAACTTATACCATTCATACAGATTTTAAATGTGACATAAAAAAGTTTAATCTCAATGATCAGCCATATACAAAATATTTAATATATATTAAAATATATTGTCAAGTATTTCCTGTATAGAAAATATTTGAAATATATGTGGAAATAAATTGTTTAGTTGTCTTTTAAATTGCAATATGTGTAAACATATCATATAACCATCCAACTGATTTGAAATATTTGAAAGCAAGAATGACAACAAAATTGATGCACGATGCTATAATAAAAAGGATGGCAAGTCAATAAATGTGCAAATATGTAGATGCAAACATAGGTATAAATTATGTCCATATTTCTTAAACAGAAGTCTTAGCATGCCATAGTCAACATTTAAAAGTCAAAGCTATGAGAAATGATTAGAAGTGCAAAAGAGAAATCAAAGCATAGGCTCGCTAGTGGAGCCTTTTTTCTAGAGTAGGATTAGATATCCTCATTATGTCTGCAAGCAATAGTTTACACTTTGCTTTAAAATCAACTTCTGTTTCTTTGACAATCAGTGTTTTTAGTCGTTCCTCTGAATTATATGTTTCTGTTATAATCAAAGCAATAAGGATATATGCTTTACAAACAAGGCCTTTAATAACAACAACATGATCTGTTGTAGAGTCAGAGTTGTCCTGTAATGCATAGAGGTCTTTTGCTGGCATCTACAACAAACTAGTGATAGCTTCATCAAAAGCAACACACCAAAGGCTACCCGAATGGTCTTGCAGCTTTAACTGCAGAAGATAGCAATAGTTGCATTCCTCAATTTCCATTTAGAAACGATCACAAAACCAAACATCAACACGAGGATGTGTGCATTTCCTTTTGCATTATTTACCATTAACCAACAAGAGGCAAGCAGGGTAGCAAAAAGACTCAATTTTTTCAATTTGAATAGTTAATTTAAAAATGGCTTGAACAGTTTCTCCCAAATGGAGGTAGTTGTTTAAGATAAATGTAATAGTAACTATCATTTGAAGGATGCAACCTCCGAGGTGCAAAAAAAGTTGAAGCTACTTGGTCTACTTTAATTGTCCCCTTGGATCTAAGAGTGTTTACCTCAAGAATAGAAGGGTTAATCTCAAGGATTGTTCATGTTGATGTGTTGATAACTTTTCCATTAAAGTAGCCTACACGACCACTATGGACAACATCAATGACTATTTCACCAGAAAAGTACATCCCCTGCAAGGTATCACCTTTTTCTTGCTAGCTTGGGCCCCACAAATTAACATCAATGAAAGAAGTGGAGACATCATATAGTTTACTAGTTCGTTAGATTGTTTCAGTTCCATTTTTCCTATGAATAGTTGAAATGTACCCAACATGCACTAGAATTCCAATAATATCAACCAAGTTGTTATCACTATAGTTGCTTATTTCGCTAACTGGCACAAAAGTAGTTTTTTTTTGGGTTAGGGATGTCATCTTCACATCGTTTTATTGTTGATTTTTTATCCAAAACAATCTCAAGATTACTATTTAATTTATTGAATCTTTTATTGGCTTCCTTCCAACCTTAATCCCCACCAAACCTTAAATAAATACCACACCTCAATTACATTCAACAATTTAATTCGATATCATCAAAACAAATGTCATTATTTCTAATATCCCTCACGCCTATATTCTCCAAAACTAAATGGTTTCCTTCTCTTCGTTTACTGATGAATTGCATCTCCTAATAGCCATGTTTACCCTTTGTCCAAAATTTTAATTAAATCTTGCTTTAATAAAGGGATCTGCAGAAGTGAGGGCCTAAGCTGAGTTGAACTAAAGCAAATTCCGTTCGCTCTTCTTTGAGTCTGTGAGTTCTAGTCTATCCATAAGTGAATGCGTGACCGTAGCGCTGATGATCGCGATAAAAAAGTTTACAGGCGCCTTGTAGTTTATGAAATTAGTGCTGCCAGTCTGAAGCCCTAAAAAAAAAAAAAAAAAAGGATCACCACTAAATTTTTTGAAGGACAAAAGTTCAAGGACCAGAGAGGAAACAACATTTCCAACATTGATGGAATGAATTATGAATGGAGTCAAAGTTTGATCTTTCTTTGCAGCCTACAAACACAAGTGTAATCAAGCAAAATGCACATCATCACACCAGATGGATAAAACGAGCAAGGAAAACGAAGGCCGCAACGAGATACATTTTTATATGTTCTAAAAGATCAATTTATGTCTACTTTCATATCTATATCCTCTACTAGGGCCAGCTATATATGTGTACACTTCAATTCCAATCAAGAAGTACAACAAGAAAGGTAGGAAACAATAAGAGAAAGTTTGTAGAAGGCACAACATAAAAGCAAGTCAAACTTACAAAATCAAAGTCTATAGGCTGGTGGATGGCATCCTCAGAGCCAGACTCCACAACATTAGGTGTACAATTTAACCCCAAATCAATTTTTGGGGACTCTGGAGACCCATCCATGGACCTCAACCATGCAGACATCATTCTAGAATCCTTTAAAGGCAAGGAATCTTCCAATCATAGTTGACTCATTGAGAGATTTATACCACTATAAAAAATAAAATATTAATGTATTCCAGCATTCAATACCAACTAGTGGAGAACTTAGAATGCATACAATCTTCTTGCTATATTTGTATAAACACCTATATGCAAGCATTTGTATATATTGTTACTTGCTACTTCATCTTTCTTAATAGAAACAATGGAATATAGAACAAAAAGAATAGAAATCCTTAAATACATATATGGGTTCAATTTTTCCTATGTTGAGACATTTTGGAAAACACAAATAAGCATATATATATATATATATCCATATGTACACATGTATCTATTTATCTATAAATACAAAAATATATCTAAATGATAACTTTTTCCATCCAAACAAATTAAGCATGTTAAAGATTACAAAATTTTTAAACATTACAAAACAATCCTCATTACAAGAACAATAGAATACTTTGCTATAGGTAGGTTCAAATAGATGAGTGGAAAACAATATCATAAAATTTATTGATAGTTAAACAGATGAGCGCAGAAGAATATAATGAAACATTTTAATAGAAGACAACCAGTCTATGTAACAATTGCCTTGTAAATTATAATTCCATAAGCTTTTGTGCAATACTTATTCACCAATGAGCAACATTTATGAATATCTTTTGTTGAAGAGACAAGCTCCTCATTGTCATTATCAACTGTGGGCAACTCTTTTATATTCGAAGAACTTTACAATAGTATGCTATCAAATCAACACCACAATGGTAATTTCAACAAACCAACCCAACCAATATATTTTCTTAGACATTTTGTAGTATACTTTCCAATACATGTATATATATATATACAAACATATATATATATACATTCATACATATACACATATATATACATATATGCTTAACTAATATATATATATATTTCTTCCTCTTATATATATATATATATATATATATATATATATATATATATATATATATATATATATATATATATATATATATATATATATATATATATATGATCATATATACATATATATATATATACATATTATAGAGAAAAACACAAATTCAAACAAGATTATTAGGGAAACACTGAAGAACCACACAAATTAAGATAGGAGGTATTGTATGTATATGGATATATAGAGGGTTTCTCATCTGTTTGAAGTTTCCAATGTGATTTTCGTCAGCCAAACCATGAATAGGATTTGTTGTACAATAGTTGTTCCACAATTTCTCTGTTGCTCTATAATATTTAATTCCACCCTATGGAGCTCACATTTTCTACATAATGTGCAAGGAACTACATTGATTAAGTTTTATTGTTGAAAGAGCCATTGTGGCTGCAATCTGCTATTAAACCAGTAGGGACCATGCATCTTAGGCAGTGCTCTGCTATGAAACAAACACAACAATGTTGCTTTCAACAATGCAACCTAGTCAATATATTATCCTCACAAAACCTTTTTCAAATGGATAATAGGAGGCACAAGCTACCATAATAAGGAGTTTCTTATGGCATGAGTTGAAGATTGAAGAATGTATATGTCGCTCTTGCCTGATGCATTCATTTAAACAGTGCACAAACCCGATCCAGTATGCTTTCCATGCGATGGCAGTCTGATATTACGTTTGGCTGTCGACCCCGCCGGGATGTAACCAAAGGTAAAGTTAACCCCGTAGAATGAGCGCCGCCGTTCGCAGCCAGGTATTATCGGATCGCCATATCTGACCGCCAGATACGTCGTATGTATGCGCGTAATAGCGTATGCGCAGGAGCCATGCAGCACGCTATCTGCGCCGATATGCGTATGCGCATGCGCTCATGCATAATAACCGCATGCATGCATGTCGTATGTATGCATGTATCGTACATGCAATACGTATGCAGCCATACGTATGTCGCCATACATATGTCCTTCATGCATGCATGCCATGCATACTGGCCATGCGCATGCGCCAGCAATAAAAATATCCACTCACGATGCATCTGTGATTGCTATGCGTTTTTATTACAATTCAGGCCCCGGATCCCTCTAATTGATTTCACTTCAAATCCTTACAAAGAGGACACTGTAGACTGTGAATGGCCACATAATTTATTCTTCCCTTTGCCTATATATAGATTTGCATATTCATTGAGCTACCATGGTTTTCATTTTACTTTGATGCCCACCTTCTTTGTAGTCTGGTAAAAAATAGAGGAATTGTATAACAACAACTGCATTATCTGCCATTGAGTATTATAGAAAAAATGGGGAAATTGTAATAGAACTATTAGTAAAACATACATACATATATTTATCCATACATACATATATATAGGAGTGAAAGTAGACATCCATTAATATTTTCAGAGACTTGAAAATATATTTTCCTTAATCATTCTATCCATGTGTTGTGATGATGTGCATTTTCCTTCATTGCACTTGTTTAACAAACAAAAATATAGATATGCTTCCAGCGCTAATAAATATAAAGGTAGGAGAGAGATAAAATTATATCGTACTTGGACCAATCTATATAACATTTCACTTGCCAATTTAAAATCCAAGCAACATTATTTGGCACTCAATATTATAGGAAAACACCAAAAGTATAAAAGATCTATCAAAATGACATTTATTATGTAACACCGAGCAAACTAATTTCATCTATATACAGCTAATGTATATGTATGTATGTGTTTACATGTATATATGTATGCATACGTGCACATATTTGTATGTATATGTTTACATGTATATATGAATGGATATATGTACATGTATATATACATATATATGTATACATGTATATATATGTCCATATGTTTACATGTATATATATATGATGCATGAGCATCTAGTGGTGTAAGGACAATCTTGCATCACCCAAAAATGTGCTTTCCATTTATATTTCCTTTTTTTAGATTTTTGTATTTTTTTTGCATTTCTGGATACATTTTTCATCGAATAAGAATTCCCAACTTTTAGAATTGTTTTTCTGCTTTTTTTGCTCAACTGTTATTTTTTGTAGTTTTGAATTTGAAGGCGTGAGAAGAAAAAAAATTAAGGGAAGGCTTAGGAAGGAAAAATAAGCACTTTGGTGAAAGAATTAGGTCAAGATCATTCCTGAATTGAAAGTTATTCAAGTTTCAGTTTCTGCTTTTTGCCTTGAAAAACCTTTTGAGTCTAGTTTGAGGCACTAAAAAGTCTTGTATGGGCCCAAAAATCATTAGAAATTGTAGAAAAGGTTCTTATCACGTTTTTCACTCTGAGACATTTCCAACGGTTCAAACGATTCGAAAAATGGAGTCCTGGATCAAAAGTTATGGGTTTTAGAAGTTGGTCGATTTTTGGAAAATTGCCAATTTTTGAATTAGGACTCAAAATTTGAATTTCAAATTGTAATTTTTGGCGCCAAACCACCAAAACTCATAAGGAATTTCTTTTTTGGATCCAAAATGAAAAATGATCTATTTATGGGCAGGGTTTTCTAGTTTTTGATAGCTTTTTGGGGAAAAGATCGCAGACTGCGAAAAGGGGGACTTCTGTAATTTCTATAATTTGCATGTATTGCAGAGCTCGAGGATTTGAGGTCCTCTGCATGTAATATTTTAATTTCTAGATAATAATAAAATTCTCTAGTTGTTTGCATTATTTTTGTGTCTCAGGTTAGCACCCTCATCAATATATGTGCATGTTTTACATGGGTATTCTTGTATAAATCATTAATTTATTGTTCATGTCTTTTGGGCTCTGCTTATTGTTCCTTTTGATAGCAGCTTGGAGGGTTTTAACATTGGTGTGCTGCAAAACTATGAGAAAGTATATGTATATACACACACATGTGTGTATATATATATGTATGTATATGTATACATGTATATATTTGTGTATATGTTTACATGTATATATGTATGCATATGTAGACATGCATATACACATGTATATCTACATGTATACATGTATATATGTGTCTATATGTTTACATGTATATATATATCTCTATGTTTACATGGGTATTTTTCATAAATGATTAATTTATTGTTCATTTCTTTGGTTCTCTTTTTATTGTTGCTTTTGATACCAACTTGAAGGGGTTTAACACTAATGCACTACGAAATGTTCGACAAAGTATATTGAATAAGTTGTATTGTCAAGAGAGCCATTGTGGTGTTGGTTTGATAACACATTATTTATTGTTCATGCCTTTCGTTCGGTGTTTATTGTTCCTGTTGATAGCAGGATATAGGGTTTTATATTGATTAAGATGCATTGTGCAAATAGTGAGTGTGGTTTTGGTTTGGCAGTAGACCATTGTGAAAATCATCGTGTTCCACTCTATCCTATAGCATCTTGGGGGGAGTTAAGGATGTTGTGCCATGGAATCTGAATGTGGCTTTACATGGTAATTTTGCATCAATGATTAATTTATTGTACATGTGTATATACCATAAATGGTGAATCAGTCCCCTCTAATGAGTCCTATATGGCCCCCATTTTGACCTTTGAGTAGGAAAAAGTAAAATTTAAAGTTTATTTTCACTTCATGTTGGCCTGTGATGTAGTATTATCAAGTACTAAGGCACACTTGTCTATAAATAAGTAATTTTATTTTTATTTTACATGAATTCAACATCCTATCTCATTATTAGATCTCCCATCTTTTATTTTCTATCTCAAGTCAAGCAACTTAGAGTTTCTCCATTAGAAGTCTTCAAGTTAGCTTTCTAAAGAATCCAAGGGCTAGATCATCATGTTATGTTGTATAATTTGAAGATAAAATCATCATGACAAGGTAATATACTCCATTTTTGCATGTCCTATTCATGTATTTCATCATTTTGGTTTAATTACTTAAATGGAGTTTGACCAAGGCAAACCCGCATACCTTAACAATCAACAATTTATCTTTCTTCTTTTGTTTGCATTCAGATTTAGGTCCTTTGGAAGCTTTGGAATCATTGAAGATTGCATTTCAAGGTTATTCAAGTTATCTTTTAATCATTCAAGTCAAAACATCAACAAAAAGTCATTTTCAGACCCGAATACGACAATTACAGAAGTAGAGACCTATAGGAGACAAAAGTGTAGATCTAACTCCATAGAATCCTCCTCTAATTTTGTAGATTCCTGTAGGTGGACTGATTTTCCACCCATGGAGAATGAGTCCCATCTGTAGGCCTGAAAATTGATTTCTCATATTTCATTTCCCAGTCTAGTTAGAAACAAGTTTCTGGAATATTTCAACAGGAGTAGGACTAATTAGCCATGCATGGAAAATGAGTCCTAGTGGGAATTAACAAAGTTTTTTGAGAGATTTTAGAACCTTCCAGTGACATCATTCTACCTCCAGGTTCACTTTTTTAGTCTTATTCATTTCCATTTTTGTTTGCTTAAGTTTCTAGTTCATTCTTGCATTCAACATTGTGTTTTCCAACACACACTTAACACCCTTCTTTCAATTTATTCTCATGTTAAAAAAATCATTTTAGCCTTATTTTCCTTTCCTTCTAGGTGAAAAACCCTAGAAGGAGCTAGAGATTTTAGGGAGCAAAAATCTTCTTTACACATATACACACACACACACACACACTTAATCAAGACTCCAAACTACATTAGTGTTATTCTAATACCTCTTTTATAATTTCTCTATAATATTTAGTGTGAGGCGATGCAACTCAAATTTTTTGATAAAATTAAGAAGATTTAACTATGCCCCTATAGCGACAACTATCAAGCCAAAAATTCACAATGATAACTACAAACAATAAATAAGGGCGACAAAAATTACTCACCCCAACCATATTTTTTTCACGAAAGGAAAAATATTTAACTACAATTTCCCTAAACCCGTAGTAAATAGAGCTCCCAATGCCAAAGATGTACACATATAATCAAAATAGTAGACTAACAGTGAGAGAAACAAGATTTAACTAGAAAAAGCCAAAGTTGCACAACCATAACTACAAACAATAAACAAGGGCCACAAAAATCACTCAACCCAACCATATCTCTTTGGCAATAGGAAGAAATATAGAAATTGTAAAAGAGATATTAGCATAATTCTGAATAGCCAAATATTAGTAACCCTAACCATATTTTTCCCATGAAAGGAAGAACATTTAACTACAATTTCTCCACCTACAAAGAGAAATAGTCTCTTTCAAGTCTAAAAAATTGACATAATGCCAAAGATAGAAAAATATTAGAAGAACACATTAACAATAAATTAATCATGTATGTAAAAAACCCATCCAAACATCAGTATAAGGCCACAATGTCCATTGAAAATTCAAGCTAAATCACCTGACACTAAATATCATATAGAAATAGAGAAATTTTAAAAATAGCTATTAGGATAACAGTAAACACCCACCAATGCAATTTTATCTCCAATATGTCAATGGTTTCATATAACACTAAACCCTACACACAGATAGCTACAATTCCTCCTATGATAATATCTGCAATGCCTAAGATATACACAGATAATTAATATAGTAGACCAATAGTGAGAGAAAGTAGATTTAACTACAATTGCTCCTATGGTAATAGGTATAAACCCAAAGAAACATATAACAAGAAATTAGCAATAAATTTATAATTTATGCAAAACATCCATGTATAACAGAGTATAACCCCACAAGCTTCATTGAAAATGAAAACCAAACCATGTGTATGGAAGCAAAGATGCACAAAGTATATATATGTGTCTACATATGTACGAATAAACAAGGGCCACAAAAATCACTTAACCCAACCATTTTTGGTGATAGGAAGAAGATTTAATTGCAATTTCCCTAAAGCCACGTTAAATACAACTCCTAAACCCAATATGTAGCAATAATCTCTGCAAAATGGGTACAACCCTGCACTTATCTAAATATTATAGAGAAATCAAGAAATTGTAAAAGAGGTATTAGAATAGCACTCAACAGCTAAAAATTAGTAGCCCTATCCATATATTTTTTACGAAAGAAAGAATATTTAACTACAGTCTCTCCACCCCCAAAGACTGATAATCTCTTTCAAGTCTTGAAAATGGGTATAACACAAAAGATAGAAACATAAAACAAGAAGAAATTGACAATAAATTAATAATCTATTCAAAGCACCCATGTAAAAATTACTATAACCCCACAAGCTTGATTGAAAATTCAAGCTACATCACCACAAATAGAGAAATTATAAACGACCTGCTAGAATAATACTAGATAGCCACCAAAGTAATTTTATCTCCAATATGTTAATGATTTCGTACAACCATAAAAACTACACACAAATAAATATAATTGCTCCCATGCTAATGGCTACAACTCCAAAGATGCACACAAACAACCAAAACAATAGACCAAAAACGTGCAAATAACGAACCGCAACCATATTTTTTGATGGAAGAAAGAAGATTTAATGCAATTTCTCCATCCATAGAGAACGATAATCTCTTTAAAATCTTCAAAATGGGTATACACATAGACAACCAAAATAATAGACCAAGAGCAAACAAATAACTAACCCTAGAACCATATTTTTTGAAGAAAGAAAGAAGATTTTTGTGCAATTTCTCCATGCATAGAGAATTATAATCTCTTTTGAAACTCCAAAATGGGTATAACACCAAAGACACAAACATATAATAAGAAGACATCAACAATAAAT
>VDFB02114071.1:0-27155 GCA_007258455.2 Sequoia sempervirens
AAATGAAACACGGTGTTGTTTACCATACATGCAATGTTCACAAAATTTGAACTCAAGGTTACAATCTTCAAACCCTTCTACCAGGTTTTTATTTTTCAAGGTTTTTAAACCTTTCTCACCAATGTGGCCTAGCCTATGATGCTAGAGCATAGTCTTCTCTGTTGGAAGTTTAACCTCCATGGAGTTTACACCTTCATGAATGTTTTCCTTCTTTTCTTCATGAGTAGCCTTAAGTGACTTTGCGGAGACACTGTTGCATTGAACAACATGTGCATCCAGCTTGTAAAAGGTACCAATTCGAGCACCCCTATCCAACACCATAGAGCCTCTAGTCATCTTGCAGCCATTTCTAGAGAACGTGACCTACACTCCAATATCATTCAGCTTACTTACAGAAAGTAGGTTTCGAGCCAGACCTGGTATATGCATCACATCATTGATTCCCTTCACTCTTCCATCAGGGAATTGAATTCTGACTCTTCCACGACCAAAAATTTCCAAAGATGAATCACTTGCTAAGTACACCTTTCCACCATTGTATTCTTCATACTTCGTGAACTAGTCTCTATGAGATGTCATGTGGAAAGATGCTCCAGAATCAATCAGCTAGACATCATCTGATGCCCATGTAGCCAAAGCTGCAATGAAGGCATTTGCATCACTTTGAGAAGAATCATTGCTAGAAGAGTTCTTCTTCTTCTTTTTCTCCTCCTTGTAGTCCTTTTGGACATGACCAGGTTGTCCACAATTCTAGCATTTCACCTTGGACTTCTTTCCAGGAGACTTTGATCTCCCTTCTGATTTCGATCTAGATTTCTTGTCCTTCTTCTTGCGTTTCTCCTTTGATCTACCTTTGACAGCTAGAGCCTCCTTTTCCAACTTAGAAGATTTTCTTCTCATTTCTTCTGATAGCAGAGAAGCAACAACATCTTGCATCTTGAATGTGAATGTTGTACTCCCAATAGCCATCACCAGATGATCCCATGAATCAGGCAAAGAACACAACAGTAGCATGCAACGATCTTCTTCTTCTATCTTTACACCAATAGATGCTAACTAAGCAATCAACATGTTGAAAGCATTCAAGTGATTAGCAACAGCAACTCCATCCTGCATCCTCAAGTTGTACAACTTCTTCCTCAAGAACAACTTGTTCACCAAGGACTTGCCCTGATAAGTAACACCTAGTCTCATCCACAAAGAGGCTGCAGTCTTTTCTTCATGCACGTTCAAAATAATAGAGTCAGCTAAACAGAGCCTTATCAACCCTTTTGATTTTCTATCTACTAGGTCCCAATCTTCCTGCTTCATGGCCTGAGGTTTCGTTTTAGACACAAAAGTCCAAAGATCTCGGTCCACTAATAGATCTTCCATTTTGAGTTTCCATAAATCAAAATTGCTACCATTGAACTTCTCTATTTCCATCTTTTCGGATGTGCTCGCCATCTTAATCTGTAACTAAATTATCAGACCTATACCAAACTCCCACTGGAAAAGGATTGACACAAAAAACCCAACCCACTCACAAGGATAGCACAACTAGCCAGGATCTTATACCACTTGTAAGGAAAGCAAAGGTGCGGAAACACTTTCCTAACGTCAAAAATACAGGGAACAATGCAGACATGTACTTTTAATTTTCTAATTACAATCCAATTAAGACACATATGAGTGATTTACATAAACATAACAAATACACAAAGACAAATGAACACCAGTTTTATGTGGGAAAACCCTATTGGGAAAAAACCCACCACACCAAGCTAAATCTCTTTGTATTACAGTAACAAACAATTACATACAAAACAAAGATACAACTCTCTGGTATTAGTCACAGTAGATTTACTCACTGTTCATCAATTACAGACAATGCTCTCATCAAATCCGATTTAACTCACTGTTCACAAATCAGAATCAATCTGCTTTTATTTTATCACATTCTGATTTTGTCTTTTATGCATCCTTATCCACCATTGCCAATCATAGACGATTTCCTTTCGAGCAATTGATTTTTCCTTGCATGCAGTTCAGCTCCAGCGTAGCACTGTTGCAAGAAATCAACCGCCAATCATTCGAGTTTTGCTTCCTCTAATTGGTCCACAAGATGCCACATAGGACGGTCACATGGTCAAAGGTATTCAAACTTTGTTGGCATATCAGTGAGACACTAACAGTGTCTCCCCGACACCACAAAGTATTCATATCGATATCACCATAGCTTCCATGAGTCGACAAGACGTTAGAACGAGTGCCATGAGTCATACCGAATCTACCAATAACCATTTCATTCATATCGGCAAGACATTTCTCATCAGCAAGACTCATACCGAATGCCACAAGTCATATCGATCTCTACTTTGCCATCGACAAGACTTCTACAGATCGCCAAGACCTCATGCCGAAGTCTTCAAGTCATGCCGATGTGAGTTTTCCATTTGGTGAGACTATCGCTCTTCGGCGAGACCACATATCGACATCGAAAGTCACATCGAAGAGTTATACTATCGGCAAGACACTTTGTTCTCGCCAAGACCTTCCACCGACCACTTCATGTTACATCGATGAACATTTGCTATTGGCAAGACTTATTGTTTTCGCCAAGAGGTTACTCTGAGTACACCATGTCATACCGAGTCGACGAGACTTATGACCTTCGCCAAGACCTTTCAGCGAACGCCACACGTGATCCCGAAGACTGTCGGTGTGACTCTCCAAGTCGCCAAGACTTCACAACGAAGTCTTTTTGTCACCGCTAAGACACCAAGAGAATACTCCCGTCGGTGAGACCTTTCCTCTTCGCTGAGACCTCTCCCCGATGATCCTTGTGTTACCCTGACATCTGCTTTGACACTCGAAAGCAACCTTTGTCGGCGAGACATTTCATACTCGCTGGGACATTTTACTAAAGCCCTAGCATTAGCCCAATAAGATCACACTATCGCCCAAAGATCTCCATTCGCCAAAAGGTCACAATGAACACACAAGGTCACAATGATAGACTTGCCGGCAAGACATCAACTCTGTCTTGGCAACATGAGCTTATCAAGCAGATTTAGAACAGTTAGTCGGCTAGAGATGAACAATGTCACATCGACTTTTCCATTTAGGAGTTCCATGTCAGTAAGGATTGAGGCACATATTCCAACACAACCAAATGATCCTCATTGAGTAGACAAATGAATATCGGCGAGACCTAGATGCTAGTCCCTTTGAAATCTCAATAACACTTCATTAGAGAGAAGGATGAATATCTATAGGATGAAATGATTGGTCTCTTCAACATATTGATTGGAAGTGTTGAATTAGATTAACCTCGTGGGCTAGCAAGATTTTGATATGTGGCAAGAATGAAAAGGTGTGATTATGAGTAAGGAACGTTGGATCATGGCACAAAGTGATGAGATCGATGACCCAACTTCAAATGTGAAGATATCAAATGACCAAGTCCATGTAAGCAAGTTTTTGATTGATGATCAACTTAGTAAATGAATTTAATTTATTTAGATGCATCTATAACCAATGTTAGTGATGATTTTATTTTCTAAGTGGTTGAACAGATTGTTAAGATGATGAGGATTATATCAGATTGAATAAAGAAAGAACAAAGTATGCATATTTGATCCTATGGTTTGACAAAGAGAGAATGAGGGAAAAATTCTCTGCACCAAAATTTAATGTTGTGCGGCTCAATGCAGATGTATGGAAGTGAAGAAGATATCCTAAAACCCTAATAGAATATTTGCACATAGTAGAGAACCTTGAGGCAATCGCCATTGGTCTGCAACTACACAAAACAAATGATCAATATATTGACTGAGGTTGAAAAAATTAGGTGGTAAGAGAGATAGTGCATAGTGCAAAAGGTATTCTAGGCTCTTGAGGTGGACAGAGAATGCACTAAGAGAAAAGGAGAAGAATAGAGTAGAATAGAGGGGTGTAGAGCAGAGAAGAGAGTTGTAACAATAGCAGAAAACTTGAGCAGTTACAAAGTAAGCTATAACATTGAATTGTGTTCATTATGAACGAATTGTAATAATCCTATATGTTGTAAATCTAAATGGTTGGTGTGATCAAATAACCAAGATGGTGCTCAGAATAGGGGATTGGTGTCTCCTTAGGGTTGGTGCCCTTAAAATTTGTAACAAAAGGTTTCTTTGTGAGGCTAGATTAGGATAGTAGCTCCTAGCAACATTTTCTCACTGTGGTTTTTCCCATCTTGTGTTTTCCATGTATATCTTTTGTTATGAGTTGTTAGATTGTGTGCTTGTTTAAATTTTTGTATTTCTTGTTTCAATCTGCACACTAAGTGTTTAATAAGTTTGTCTGCTTTTAAGGTTAAAGGGATAAAATTTTGATATCTACTGATTCAACCCCCTCTTAGTAGATCATTGTGTTCCAACAATGGGTACATTTATCCTAACCAGAAAAAATACATAATTAATTTCATCATGTTTAAAGTTTTATGAATTCTACATCTTTCTGAAAATCCAAATTTAAGATCAAAGGCATACCAAAAGATAACACAATATATACCATAGGAAAATTCTAAAGGGAAAAAACTAGCCTCCAAAAGCATTTGAGCAATGTGTTTGTTATTCAGTAATAAAAAAATTAGAACAAAGTTATAGAGTCTCCATGAATACTTTTGAAATATCAAGCTCATATAATACATCTTCCATGTGTCCAAGCATGTATCCACACATCCTATTCCATGATTTACATATGCATTCTCTAGAAAAGAGCTTAATATAATGAAAACCAAGCCAAAATCACCAAATGACCAACCTCAACCACTAAAAATGTGATTTCTTCTATAGAATAAATCACAAAAATACAACCAAGTGGTAAGGTAAAACCATGTGCCTAAAAACCATGAGTACAAAATAATATTGATCCCACATTTACTTTTTGGTACTAATTTCCCAATATTAAATATTTTCCCATATGCAATCCACACGTAAAATATCCAACTAATGTCACATACAACTTTATGAGTGGAGCTAAATTAATATTAATTTGGGTAAACACATCTCCTAAAGATGCACCATATATATATATATATAGTGTCAAAATTTATACTCCCTTCTTGGAGATAGTACAATTTCACACACTTAGTTTGGACCCATTTTAGTACCCTTGCATTCATTTCCTTTAAACCATCATTAATAAGCCTCTAAGACCCTTTATTATGTATCCCAAGGCTTATTTTGACTGAAATCCTAACACATTCAATAAATACAATTAAAATTTCAAGGTCTCCCAACATTCTCTCACCCCAAAAATCTAGGGTGGGACCCATATGCCACCTTGGGTGTATGAGTCCTGCTTGGGGCCTTTTTAGGGTTTTGAGCAGGAAATTCAAGTTTTTAATTCAAATTTCACAAATTTCGGAATTTGGGATTGAATAAACAGTAAATTAGATAGGATGCCTATAAAATATAAGTCTCACATTCATTTTTTCAACTATAACTAGAGAAAGAGAGAACAAGACAAGCAAGCAAGTAAGCAAGAGATTCAAGCATTTGCATTCAAGAGCAAGGAGCAAGAAAAGTTGAAGTCTTGGAGCAACATTATGGTGATTTTATATGTCTTCAAGCTCACTTTCATTTCAAGATCAAGCATTGCAAAAGATTGATGATGGTTGCCAATGGAGGATCATGATAGACTCTAGGTTGGGGAGATGCAACTAGCCATTGAAGCAAGCCTAATGACTTGTTTCCTAAGTGATTCCATCTTCCATTATCATTCTACTTTCTACCTAAAGGAAGGTACATGCATTCTTATGGATTATTAGGGTGATTTAAGATCTCCCAAAGTGACTCGTCATCATTTTTATATTTCATTTATACATCCTATTCTAGTACATTAGAGTAGGGTTTATTGCATTTTAGCTCACATAATATTAGACACACTCAAGATTAGGACTTTCCCACACATTTCCATTTCAAATCTATACTCTTTATCAAGGTTTAATTACCAAACTAGGGGTTTGACCAAGGAAACCTCCCATAAGCAAATTGACACTACATTTTTTATGCATATTTTCAACAGGTTCAGATCTGGAAGCGAAGTTTGAAAGACATAGGAAGGAAGCACAAAGATAGGAGACAATTTTAGATCCTACTTTTTTGAAAAGGAGTATCGAGACTAAATTTCCCATTTGGGCATATGATTCTTAGTATACCCTTTTGTCATTTTTTGTAGATCCTGTATAGTCACCAAAAGACTCCAGATTCTATCCAAATTCTTGTAGTAGGAATTAATTGTCCTACTTGGCGTATGAGCCCCTATGCACCTTAAAACAATAATTTCTAGGGTTTTTCAGATCTTGCTTTAACCTCTCCATTCTTCCAAGTACTTTTCTGTTTCATGCTGTTTATCAATTTCATTTAATACTTTCAAGTTTCTAGGGTTTCGTGAATAGGATTTTTCATTTCTAATTTAAAGCTTCATTTAATGGTGAACCCCCATCCAATCACACAAGGAAACCTCTAGTCCTTCACTCAATTGAGTTAGTTTGTTGAGGGATCTTGGTTTCCTAATGAACTAAAGTGTGAAATAGGTCCTAAGTTCCATATCTCAAAAGGTGAACACACATTTCCCTTGTGTTCATTTTGGGGAACATGACATGAATTGAACACAAAACATTTTGAACCCAAGGGAGATGGTGTTTACCTTTTGAGAGATGGAACTTAGGACCTATTTCACACTTTAGTTCATTAGGGAACCAAGATCCCTCAACCAAGTGAATCAATTGAGGGAAGTACTAGGGGTTTCCTTATGTGATTAGACGTGGGTTCACCATTAAATGAAGCTTCAAAGGAGAAATGCAAATTCTTATGCACAAAACCTTAGAACTTGAAAGCATTAAATCAAATTGAAAAAAAAAATGACACATAAAAGCACCTAGAAGAATGGAGAGGTCAAAACTAGATCTAAAAACCTTGAAAATTATTTTTTTAAGGTACACTGGGAAGATACACCAAGTTTGGTGATTTAGTCCTATTATAGGAATTTGGGCAGAATTTAGAATCTTCTGGTGAATGTTCAAGATCTATAGAAAGCTGAAAAAAGGGATATAATGGGAATAATGTGCCCAGAGGGGAAATTTAGTCCTAGTAATAGGGTTTGGATAATATTTCTCTAGCCTCTAATGATCTTTTGTAGCTCCCTTCTTGTCTGATGATCTTCAAGTCCAAGTCTAAATTTTGGCCTATAGGTGAGTTTTCATGAAGATGACAAATTCTTGACAACTTTGACAACTTTTGCAACTATGTATTCAAAGGATCTTCAAGCTTTAATTCGCCTAGATCTACACAAACATCAAGAGGGAAAAATGTTGTTTTGTTAGGTAATAGGCGTTTGCCTTGGTCAAACCCCATTTTGGTAATCAAACCTTGAAATGAAATAGAAAAGAATGAAGGAATGATGAATGAGAAAATGCAATATTGCAACTCACCAAAACATTGAAATGAAGGCTACAAACTTGTGTGAAATGGGTTTAATGGATGCGGATCTTGAATCTTGATCTTGATATGAGATAATGTCTTTGAATGCTTGCTTGAATCATGAAAACCTACATCACAATTATTAGCTCAAAAAAATAGATGAGACTTTGACATGATTCTTAAATCTTGAATGCTGCTCAAAATGATTAGTGATTTTCTCTTTAATGCTCTTGTGAAATCTATAATGCTCTTTAGGATGCTTGACTCAAAATTGCTAGGATTCTTGAAATTGCTAGGAGAAATGATGTGAAATAACCTTGTATTTACACTTGTTTATGCCAACTTTCTCAAAATTACAACACTACAAGTTGACATCAGATTTAGGATAATCAAATCCTATCAAGATTTTGATTTAAAATAGGTCCAAGTTAAATAAGGACTCATACACTAGGTTGGGTGTATGAGTCCCTGTGGCTTATGTAAGGAAGCTAAGGTAGCAGAACAACTTCCTACACTAATCTTGAGAGGAGAATAATGCAAAATTTTTACAGATCTTTAACAGTTACAAAAAGCTAAACATAAATAAACTTAAATATCATGCATACCACGACATAGTGATTTACATGGGGAAAACCCTTTTGGGAGAAAAAACCCACACTCCAAAAGCCACCCAATATATTATTTAGTAAATGAAAAAGATTACAATATACTTTCTCAACAACCTTCTCATAGGAGTATCACCACTTAGAGATTAAGAAAAAACATGAATACTATCAGACTCTTAGAATACATCACCATCTCTCTACTGTAGTTGTGATACAACACCCTCATAAAATAGGGTTACATTCTAGGGCAAGACAGGCCAACAAGATCTAAAACCTAATAATTAACAATCTAGATTTACTATGTATCATTTATCTACAATGTATGTCGACCATTTTAGTAGTTTCTTGAAAAATTACACAAAAAATTGTTTACACACATCCCACTCTCCCCCTTGATGCCATTGTATATTACACATATTGGTGTAACTAGGAAATATATATATATACATATATATATCTATCAACAATAACCTTTATATAATTGCAAGGTTGAGACACATTTTCCCAACTAATATCCCACTTGTTGAACACCTTGCAAGAGCAACGAGAGGGAGTAAACATCATCTCTTAATTGCTAGGGGCCAAAAGGCCCATAATCTCTGAACACCATCTAAAATTTAATGTGCTAATAGGCTTAGTTAAAGAATTAGTGACATTCATCAAAGTCTCTACCTTAACTAGCTTCACCTTGCCATCTTCGACCATATGTCAAAAAAAATGATACTGTACATCAATGTGCTTGGTCTTGGCATGAAATGTTGGGTTCTTGGCTAGACATATCACACTCTGACAGTCACAATAAATTGTCACTGAACCTTGTGTTATTCCAATATTTGAACACAGTCTCTTAAGCCAAATGTCTTATTTACAAGCATGTGTAGCTACCATATGCTCTACTCTAGTAGTGGAAAAGCAACTACAACTTGGCTTACTCATGACAGATTGCACCACCAAATAAAGTAAACACATAAGCACTAGTGCATTGTATGCTATCAATATCATATGCCCAACTTATGAATCCACATGTAACCATGAATATCAAGGAAATCTTTCTCTCAACATTACTATGATGACATAAGGAGTAATTTGAGGTACTGTAAATATTTGAAGATCCTTTTAACTAGATCCTATTGGACTCTACTAGGATTAGACATATTCCTGGAAATAACTCCCACCACTTGGGAAATTTTTTCTAGTATAAAACCATAGCATACATCAAACTTCCAATTGCACTTTGGTAAGGAACTCTACTTATGTCTTCCATCTTTTGATGGAGATGGAAAATTTGAAATAGATAACTTTGTTTGAAGAGAAAGGGGAACACACAATGGTCTACAATCTTGCATGTTAAATCTCCTGTGAAATTGAATCTAACAAACTTACTTTTAGCCAAGCCATAGTTTTTTTTTCAATCAGACTTCTTTTTAATTCCTTTTATCCCAAGAATGTTCCTAGTTGCACCAGATCTTCTATTTCAAATTTTAAAGCAAGTTGAGATTTCAGTTTTGAAATCATACCTTCCCTACAATAAATATATCATCAAATATATAATGCAATACAGTAAAATGATCACCATTAGTTTGCACAAATACAATGGATATATTTAGAATGCTCAAATCCAAAAATCAGCACATATGTATCAAATTTCCTCTCGTACCACATCTTACGCATTCTCATGACCCATACAAAAATCTCTTTAATTTGAAAAACCAATTTACTTTACCTTTCACCATGTAGTGCCTAGTTGTGCCTATAAATATCATCTTCCAAGTCACCGCTATGAAGGAAAGTAGTTTTCATATCCATATTCTCAACCTCTAAATCATAAGTAGTAGCAATAGAAAGCAAAGATCTAATGGATGCCATTTTTGCAACAAGAGTAAATATCTCACCATAATGAACACCCTAACTTGAGAGTAACCCCTTTGCAACCAACCTTGTTTTGTACTTCTCAATGCCTCCATCTGAACCAATATTTTTCTTGAACACCCATTTGCAACCAACATCTTTCCATCCTTCAGGAAATGGTACAAGATCCCATGTATCATTCTTTTTCAAAGACACCATTTCTTCATCCATAGCAATCTTCCTAGATTCTACATCATTCATACCTAATTCCTCTTTTACAGATTTGGGTTCATCCATGTTAGTATTTTAAGCAAAAAATACATCTCCAATCATTGTGGGCGATACATTTCAAAGTGGTTGTCTTTATTCCTTGTAGACCTACTTAACAAGCCGAGGGAGGTTCTTCATCCTATTTTGAAGATCCAGAGTTAGATGAGCTCTCCTCAACTTCTTGTCTATCCTTGGGCCTCGATTCAACTTTCTCAAGTGTAGAAGGAAATTAAATCACATCTTCCTATTTACTTTGTTTTGGATGCAAATGAAGAATGCTTAGTTTCTCTAAAAAATAACACTTCTACTATATATTACCTTTTGTGCAATAGGTTCCCAATGCTTGTATCCTTTCACACCATAACTGTATCCAATGAAGATATGTTTAAGAGCCTTGTTCTCCAACTTTTTTCACTTCTCCTTTGGAATATGTGCATATGCCTTGAAACCAAAAACTCTAAGATGTCTTAATGAAGGCTTGTGACCTTACCATGTCTCTATAGGTGTCTTATCAAAAATAGATGATGTAGGAGACCTGTTAATCAAGTAACAGGTAGTGGCAACAACTTCAGCCCAAGAAATTTGTTCTAGTCCAACACCACTCAAAATACTCCTAGCCTTCTCCATCAGTGTCTTGTTTATTCTTTCTACAACTCCATTATGTTGTGGAGAATATGGAGTTAATTTATATATGAATACCTACAATCTTTACAGACCTATCAAAACATTAGAACAAAATTCACCGCCATTATCAGTCCTCAAACATTTTATTTCTTTCAATTTGGTAAATTCAAATCCATTGCTTTAAATTCATTTAAAAAGAAATGAAAAAATTCAGATTTACTCTTTAGAAAATATACCAATGTCCTACTATAATCATCAATAAATGAAACATAATATGTGGATTTACCAATTGAAGGAACATCTATAGGACCAAACACATCAAAATGAATAAGTCTAACACACCACAAGATTTATGAGAACTTGAGTAAAATTAAATGCGGTTTTGTTTTCCATAAATGCAATGCTCACATAAATTGAATTCAAGATTAGAATCAGACAAACCTTCAACAAGGTTTTTATTTTTCAAGGTCCTTAGACCCTTTGCTCCAATGTGTCCAAGTATTTAGTTCCATAACATAGTTTTCTCTGTAGGTAACTTTGTTTTAGAAGAAAGAGCAGCCTTGGGTACCCAAAATCCATGACCATTTGCTGAAAGTGAAACCCTCACTTCTTCCACATACTTTCTTTTCACAGAAGTATTATTTCACTCAATAGTGCATACATAAATCTTATACAATGTGCCATATCTAACACCTCTAGAAATCACCATAGTACCTCTAACCATCTTGCATCATGTATCAGAAAATATTACCTGCACACTTTCATCTATTAGTTTTCTTACAGATGATAGATTTTGTGCTAATCTAGGGTATGCAACACACCATTAATCCTTTTTATTCTACCATCAGGAAACCTAATCTTAACTTTACCACAACCAAAAATGTCTAAATGAGAATCATCACCCAAGTACACCTTACCTCCATCAAATTTTTCATATTAAAAAAAAAATCTCTATTAAAGGTCATATGGGAAGATGAACCTGAGTCAATTAACCATGCATCATTGCCTACATGAGTTTCCAAAAATGAAATCATTGCATCGCCATCTTCCTTCTCAAACTGAAAATCATAATCATATTTCTTCTTTTTTTATTCTTTGCATTCCTTACAAACATGTCTAGGCTTATCACAGTTCTAGCAAATAGCTTTGGATTTTTCAGGAGATTTAGATCTCCACCTAGACTTGGATTTGTCACGCTTCTCATTCTTCTTGCCTTTTTCCTTAGCTCTTCCAAAAACATTTAGGGCCTCCTTGGCAGTGACAGATACCTTCCTCCTCATCTCTTTAGAAAGCAAAGAACTGACCACATCTCTTGTCTTCAAAATTACAAAAGTACTCCCAATAGCCATAACAAGAGAATCCCATGAATTAGGCAAAGAACAAAGCAAGATCTGACATTTTTCTTCCTCATCCATTTTGACACCAAATGATGCCAACTAAGCCACTAGCATATTGAATGCGTGTGATTGAAATTAAGTGTATCAAATGTAGATAAAAAACAAATCAAACACACCAATAATACATTATATTGAAGAAAACTAATTAAAAACTAAAGCAAACTCTTAATAACAATAGTTCCTTCAATGACATCCCATTGTCCTCTATCTCCAGTGATTTTGTCAATTCTAGCTTGCTCTCAGATCGTGTGCTAGGCTCAACAAATGGTCTTCCTAGAGAACGAGTTTTGAAGATGAATGCATGCTATGCTAAGATATGATTAACATGCTTAAACTAAAAATGATTGCTAGAATGTAAGATTATGAAATTATGAATGCTAAAGCTTATAATTACAATGTTAAAATGCTAATCACCTGAATGCAACTAATCTCTAATGTCTTTCTCTAATGTGTGTGTGTAACCAATACTTGGATTCACAGGGTTATTTATAGAGTTTTCGAAATATTTTGATTGGCTGATGTGATCAACGGTTGAAATCAAGATTGTCAAGATGAACAGTGAGAGATTTTGGAAGTTGAGAGAAAGATGGAAGGTTCAGATAATAATGGAAGGTTGAGAGAAAAATGGAAGATGTTTCCTTCCCACAAAACCTTTCACTCAAAAATAGAGGCAACTTGCCATTTGTCATCTTTAGTTATGTGTTGGTTTTGTAGTTGAAGATAATTCCTATAATTAAATAAATAAATTTATTTAATTACATGTGATAATGAATTTAGAAGTTTTCATAATTAAATAATTAATATTTAATTATGTGTGAGAGATGAAAATGGAAGGTAATTAAATATTAAAAATGTTTAATTATGTGTGGAGTGAGAAAAGGTGTTAAATTAAATATTTGTAATATTTAATTTAACTATGAGATAAAGAAGGTGTTTGGAGGAATATTCCATTATTTGAATTTAAACATTCAAATTTAGAATAATATGATAATTAATTTAAACAAATTATAAAATTTATTTAATTTAATCAAGAGGAAGATGGAAGATGGTAATAATTAAATAAACTTATTTATTTAATTAAATTAGAAGAATTAGAAAGTGAACGATATAAATAAATAATTAAATTTATTTATATGTAGATGAATTTAGAAGATTAATTAAATAATTCATATTTAATTAATTAACAAGCTTGATCAACTGTGACCATTTTTAGATGAATACAAAATGCTTCCAGGTGGTCTGTGATTCGTCCACCCTCTTCCATTCTCAAGGAATACAACTTCTTCCTTAAGAAAATCTTATTCACTAAAGATTTGGCCTAATACATCTCACCAAGCTTCTTCCATAGTTTTTGTGTAGAGGTCTCCTCATGGACATTAATTAAAACAAATTCTTCCAAGTACAACTAATTATAACCTTGGCTTTATGGTCCATACCATCATATTGAATAGCTTGAGTAGGATTTTTAGGCCTTGAAACATTCTTATGAACATCATCCCATAGATCTTGATCTATATATAGATCCTTCATCTTCAACTTCCACATTTCAAAATTATTTCTAGAAAAATTATCCACCTCTATTCTCCCTAATGAAATTTCCATTTGAAAATTCCTGCAACAAGACCACAAAGTATCTTTTGCACAAGACCCCACTCAAACTTAGATTAGTCCAAAAAAACCCAACAACCCACAACTGAAACCAAAGGTGATCAAACTCTGATACCACTTGTAAGGAAGCTAAGGTAGTAGAACAACTTCCTACACTAATCTTGAAAGGAGAATAATGTAAAACTTTTATAGCTCTTTAATAGTTACAAAAACTTAAACATAAATAAACATAAATATCATGCATACCGTGACAAAGTAATTTACATGGGGAAAACCCTTTCGGGTGAAAAACCCCACTCCAAAAGCCTCCCAATATATTATTTAGTAAATCACAAAGATTAAAATATGCTTGTAGAGCAAGCTTCTCACAGGAGTGTAATGTCGTAAAATTGCACCCCTTGCAATTTCACATACATTCTTGCATCTGCTTTAGTGGGTCCTCTAGTATTTGTGTAGGCTCATTTTAGCTCTTTCATCAACCTTTTCCCCTTCTCATGATGCTCCGTACCCCTTTTCAGTAGGTATCTTCAAATGTCAACTTTGCGTCAAACCTTGTGCCTTTCATGTTCTCATTGTTTTGTAGTGTGATGTGTCTGGACACTAGCGTTCCACACAAACGTTTGCATGCTGTACTAGTATCCTATGATATTTCAACATTCAAACGACTATTTTTGAGCATTTTTGCCACTTGTCAACTAATTTTGTCACTGGTAATGGCTCAGGACACCTTGTAACTGCTCGAGAAGCTTCTTTTCCCTCTTTAAAAGTTGTACTTTTAATCCATTTGGTCTGCTAGCTTCTTCTCCTTCTTTGCTCCTCTCATTCTCTCATCTTTCTCTTGCTTGCACAACTCTCTCTTATTTGTTACAATAGCCTCAAGCACTCACATCCTTGCAAAAATCTTTGCAGTCTCTTAGCTCTAGCAACTATCTTTTCCTCTCTCTTTGGCTTCCTTAAGCCTTGCAATGATACCTCTCTTACCTTGTGCTTGTGAGCATCCTAATATTCCACATATCCCCTATCAATTGCATATTTATTTGGTGATACATTTTCTCCTCCTAGAGTGGGGATTTCTTTTATCACTTCGCACTTGCTTACTTTGTTCGCTTTCTCTATCTATTCAGTTGTCTGTGGAGGTGGGAACACCAAAACAGGGGTTTGACTGAGACAAACCCCTATATAGCCCAAACATTCTCTCCAGATCTTACATATGCAGGTATTGAAAATATCTACTAGCTTGAGGCTTCATTACTTAGGTTATTTTGAGAATTTTCCTTCTCCATTCTCTTTGGTTCTATCATTTACTTTACTTTATTCTCATTCTGTTATATTCTATCATTTTCTTGCATCTTAAGAGTTCTTAACAATTTGATTGTTAGTAGTCACTAAGTTATTTTTTGGGATATTCTCACTTTCTAGTCTGTACGAGATGCTAGCACACTTCTAGGATGCTAGCGCATTGTGTTGTCATCCTTATCCTGCACTGAGGTCCTTTGGTCAAGAGCTTGTTAGTTTGTCCATAAAACATTTGTGACTTGCTCTCTTTGATTCTGAAACTCTTGCTTTGTTCCTTGAGGTAGTTTTGGGCAGTTTTCCCCTTGGGAATCTCTTGAGAATAAAGAGACTCATGAGTAGCAAATCCCCCTTCTCTACATTTTGGTGAACCTAACGTGAACCATAATGTTTTTAACAAAACTAGGAATTTATTTACCCCAAATTGGTGGAGTCATAACTTTTGACTCAATGCTTGGAATTTAGAACCGTTTACACCGTTGGAAAGGTCTACAAGAGGAATAATTCAATCCCTAAGATACAATTCCTTTGGTAGCTGAATTTTAAGGACCAATGCAAGTTTCAACCCCAAATTCTACTTTGAAGATCTCCAAAAATGCAAATTACTAGAACCTAGAAAAAATAAAAAAAATCATGATTTTTGGTTTTTCTCAGTTCTGTTGCCCCTAGATTGCTCCGAGTTGGCTAATGTGCCTATATCTCTATTTCAAAATGTATCTTCTATCTTTCTTCCTTCTATCTCTTTCTAGCTTTGTTAAGAAGCTTCAAGAAGTTCTCTTACAAGCATGTGAAAGTGAGTTCTTATCTCCTTTCTTATTATTCATTGTTGATCCCTATCCTGAGATTCCTTCTAAGGATATTTTGGTGCAAGAGGATGAAATCATTGATACCTTTCTTAACATTACTCTACCTTTTCTTCATTCCAATGCAGTCTTTTCTAGAGATGATGCATTAGTGAATGATGAGTCTCTTCTCTATTCCAATGCACTCTCCTCTAGAGATGATGCATTAGCAAATGATGAATCTCCTTCCACATTTGATCCTCCTTGGATTGATGTTGAGAATATTTATTCGAATAATTATTCCACTAGTTGTGATGATTCTGTAAATGTAATATGTCTCTGCTACCCCTCAAAGGCCTTAGAGACCGGTCATTTATTTGACTCCAAATTATCCTTCTCCTAAAAGGGTTTGTTCTCTTAATGGTGTTCCATTTGATAGCAATTCTTATGATCCTTCTAAGGCTTCCTCTTATAGAGTGGTAGCCCATTCCTATAATACTAGAAAGAATAAACAAAACATTAATCAACCTGCTTCTTTACCACCTTCTCAACCAAGTCTTCCTTCAGCTCCTAAACCTACAACTAAAGGACCTGGTGATTACAATATTGTTGAGAAACTTTGTGTTACTCCAGCCAAGATCTCACTATGGGACTTGTTTTAGTTTTCTTTGATTTATGTATGCTTTAGGAAGCCTTGCAAAATATCCTCTTTCCTTCTTCTACCTGGCTGGCAGATGTTAATGCATTGATATCTCATATTCATGTGACTTCGTTAAATATTACGTTGTATCCACATGAACTCCCACCTCTAGAATTGTAGAAGCAGATGGATCCTCTAATGATTATAGTTAACATTAATAATATTGGCATTATACATACTCTCATTGATGCTGGTTCCTCACTCAATGTATGTAGCATTGATCTATTTCCTAAGATTAATATTGATTCATCTTCTCTTAATGCTTCTTTTGTTGACATTTGTGGGTTTGATAATGTTGGTCGACAAGCCCTAGGCATGATAGTCTTTCCTTTAAGTTTGGGACCTGTTACCATACCCACCTTTCTATATGTTATGTTGAGAAAGTTACCATATAACTGTTTCCTTGGTAGATTGTGGATTCACACTATGGATGCAGTACTGTCTACCTTGCATAAATCTATTAATTTCATTTGTAACAATCAAGTAGTCACAATCAAGATTGACCTTGAGGCTATGCATTTATATGAGATGACAGCTGCCGGTCATGTTTTAGTTGTGCCTACTCTTATCCCTTCAATGTCTTCCAATGTGTCGATGTTTACTCCAACAATACCTACTACAAAGGATACTCTTGAGATAGATGTCCCTAAAGAAGATCCTTTTGAAGCAAGAAATATGAAGTTTTCTCCTAGCTCTTCTAAAAAAAATGCATGTGTTGGTGATGATTGGGGTTCTTTAGACTTTACATAATGCTTCATTGGACAATATAAAGTTAACCCAATCCACTTAAACCTTTCGATGACATCATTCAAACCTGCTATCAAAGATGATTATTCTTCTGTATTGCAAGATAGTGTGAGCAATAGTTGTAATGTCCTTAATGCCGATCCTCCTCCTTTTGAGGAAGATGATTGCACTTCTATTAAAGAGGTTAATGCTAGAAGTACTATTGAGAAGGCCGATAGTGATCCTGTAGAAGAGTGTGATCCTCATTGCTGGAATAATGCTCTCTCTATAAAGATCCTCCTCAATATTTACAAGCATGTTATGGCCCTGGCTTTAAGCTTGTCTCTAAATATGGCTATGGGCATAAAGGTTGTGCTAATAATAAACAAGGAATTCAGGTCCATATAGAATATTTACCTCGTAAGCATAATTTTGGGCTTGGTTGCTCAAATGAACAATCTAAATGGAAACCATGGTTGAATGGTGACGTGATTTTTTCTCAACCTCATTCTCTTGGATTGATTCATCCTCCATTGTCTTCTATCTTCTTGTCTTCTTCTTGAGAGTAGTCAAGTATTTCTCCATAAGAGAAAAGGTTTTCTTCCTACTCATTCTTTGTTTGAGCAAGAGCGTATCTTGTTGAGGCTTCTCAAAGCCCACTTAATTACTCTTCCTCCTACACATAAGAAATTTCATAAACATGATAAAGTAAAACATTCTTTCTGTGCATATCATTGATTTCTTGGCCATTCCACTAGTGAATGCAAGGCCTTGGAGGATAAAATACAACAAGTTCTTGATTCAGGTGCCATTACTTATTTGTTTGCTAATGTACCTACCACTTCTTCAAATGACAAGTGATATTGAGGTCTACCTCTATCTTGTGTGTTCTAAGTATCTTGCATGGTTCTCCTCCCCTGTATGTTGGGGGCAGTGATAACTTGTTATAGGGATGTGTGTCCTTAAGAACCCCTTCTCTATCTTTCAAATAAATCATTCCTTGAGTTGAGCCCCTTTTCTTTTGAAGGGTTCCTGAGGAACCCCCTTTGCAAGCTTCTCCTTTAAATGAATTCATTGGCCTCTAGCTTGGGGGAAGCCCAACTAGACCTATCTTTTCTGTGACTATCCTACAATGTAGCTTCCAGTAGCCACAAGTTCATCTGATTAGTTTTTCTCTATAGGAAAGAGAACATGTAGAGCTCTTTTGAATCAAGCTTTCCTAACATGTTTAGTCTAGGGACTAACATGTTGCTTTGTAGGTGCGCATGTGAGGCTGCTTCTCAATAAAATGTGTAAGACCAAGCACCGGTAAGAATCAATTCAACTGTATGGAGTCCCCTACATTGGGCTTACCTCATGAGAGAGTACCTAGGGTTCCTTCTTTGCAAGTCCGAGGACCTGTAAAGCACTTTCATCCTATAGGATTTGTTCACCATTGGTCTGCGGGCCGTTGGTGCAGTTTTTTCAACTCCATAGGAGAGAGTACCTACAAAGCCTTTTGTTCACCTTTCATAGGTTTTTGGATCTATAGTGCATTTGTTCAACCCTCCTTGGAGCAGGAGAGAGTACCTATGGAGCCATCTCTCTTGGAATTTTCATTCCTTTTTAGCTTCTCCATTTCTCTCTTAAATTCTCTCTCTTCTTAATTGTGTAATATTTTCCATCTTGAGTATATGCTCTTTCTTTCTTAGACATTGGTTTCTTCCCTGACTTTTGGGTACATTCTTCTCTTGAAGCGATCAATCCTTACATTCTTCTCTTTGTTTAAGAATTCTTCTGTGTTTTATTGTTTTTAATTTGGGGATGACATGTAGTACTGAGATAACCTTCTACAATGAGGTCTGTTTCACTTTGTTGACTCAAATCCTTTAGTTTGTTATGTTCTTGTGTGTGTGTTTTTATATGCTCTAACCCCATGATGTAATGGATTTTTATGTTCTAACATTGTTTTCTTGTGCAGGTCTTTTTTCCCTAACATATTTATTTTGTAGGTCTTCAGCCTAGGGGAATGCTTTCTTAGTTCAAAGGGATGTGACCTGCTTCCTCTATAGTATCCTTTTGGCATCATATGATGTTATTTATGTTTAGTAGATTTCCTTTAGCATGCATATTAGTGTAGATTCATATGCCCGCTAAAGTGGGGGAAAAATGTAATGTCATAAAATTTCACCCCTTGCAATTTCACTTACATTCTTGCATCTGCTTTAGTGTCCACTCCCCAAGCATTTGTGTAGGCTCATTTTAGCCCTTACATTAGCCTTTTTCCTTTCTCAGGATGCTCCAAACCCCTTTTTAGTAGCTACCTTTGCACATAAGCTTTGCATCAAACCTTGTGCCTTTCTTGTTCTCATCATTTTGTAGCGTGATGTGTTTGGACACTAGCCCACTGCGTGGAAATCTGCATGCCACACTGGCGTCCTGTGACATTTCAATGTTCAAACAATCATTTTTGAGCATGTTTGCCACTTGTCAACTAATTTTGTCAGTGATAATGGCTCGAGATGCCTTGTAACTACTCAAGAATCTTTTTTTCCCTCTTTAAAAGTTGTCTTTTCAATTCATTTGGTCTGCTAGCTTCTTCTGCTTCTTGGATCATCTCTCAAACATTCTCTCATCTTTCTCTTGCTTGCCCAACTCTCTCTTATTTTTTATAATAGCCTCAAGCACTCACATCCTTACAACACTCTTTATAGTCTCTTGGCTCTAGCAATTATCTTTTCCTCTCTCTTTGGCTTCCTCAGGCCTTGCAGTGATACCTATCTTACCTTGTACTTGTGAGCATCCTAGGATTTCACATATCCCCTATCGATTACATCTCTATTTGGTGATATGGGTTCTCCTCTTGGAGTGGGGATTACTTTTATCACTTCACACTTTCTTACTTTGTTCACTTTCTCTATCTATTTGGCTGTCCGTGGAGGTGGGAATACCAAAACAAGGGTTTAACTGAGGCAATCCACTATATAGCTCCAACATTCTCTCCAAATCTTACAAATGCAGGTATTGAATAATCTACTAGTTGGAGGCTTCTTTACTTGGGTTATTGTGAGGATTTTCTTTCTCCATTCTCTTTCGTTCTATCATTTACTTTATTCTCATTTTGTTATATTCTATTATTTTCTCGCATCTTAAGAGTTCTTAACAATTTGATTGTTAGTAGTCACTAAGTTGTTTTCTGGGATATTCTCGCTTTCTGGTTGGTATAAGATGCTAGCAATCCTCTAGGATGCTAGTGTGCCATGCTGTCATCCTTATCCCACACTAACGTCCTTTGGCTGAGAGCTCGTTAGTTTGTCTAGAAAACCTTTGTGACCTACTTATTCTAATTCTAAAATTGTTGCTTTGTTCCTTGAGGTAGTTTAGGGCAGTTCACCCCTTGGGAATCTCTTGAGAATAAAGAGACTCACGAGTAGCGAATCCCACTTCTCTACAAGGAGTATCACCACTTAGAGATCAAGAGATAACATGACTACTATTAGACTCAGAATACATCACCGTCTCTCCACCACAGCTATAATACAACACCCTCATAAAATAGGGTTACATTCTAGGGAAAGACAGGCCAAGAAAATATCTACCATTAGATCTAAAACCTAATAATTAATGGTCTAGATTTTCAATGTACCATTTATTTAATGTATGTCGACCATTTTAGTAGTTTCCTAAAAATCTAACAAAAAATGTTTACACGCATCCCACTCTTCCCCTTGATGCCATTGTATATTACACCTATTGGTGTAACTAGGAAATATACATCCTATCAACAATAACATTTATGTAATTGCAAGGTTGAGACATATTTTCCCAATAGCTTAAACCTGGGACACAAAATCCAAGAAGTGTTAAGTTCAATGCACCATTTAAAATTAGGTCCCAAGACCTAGGTGGGACCCATATGCCCAAGGTGGTGTATGAGTCCCAGATGCCTAGATCTAGAACACATAACCAAAAACATTGAATTATGATTTGTCAATTGTTAAATTTCGAGATTATCCTTAGAAAAATGCATTTAATTATGCTCGTGGATGCAAAATATGACCAATTAAGGCATAAATGAACCCAATTTTAACAAGGAGGGCCCAAACAAGTGTGAAAATATAAAGGGATACATTTTTCTACAATAAATTTAGCCCCCACTTTAGTGAGAGGATGACCTTGCATCAAACTCACACTAAAGTAGACAAATTCACATCAAGAGGGGTCCAAGTGTACCAATGCTACTAAAATAGGACAACAATGATCAAGAGGGATGATCAAGCCCACATAATCAAAATCCCATGGAAAACCAAAATAGGCACAAAAGAACACACATGTGAATGATTTATGAAGAAACAAGAAGGTACAAGCATACATTTCCAAAGACATAAAGAAGAAAGGAAAAAGGAAAAAGAGGGGGTGGATCAAGCCTCAATTGTTTTTCCAACTTGATGTGGATCAAGCCTTAGCTGTTTGTCCAAAAAAATGTTTCCAAGTGGAGCATGATGTCCACTATGCAAACAAATGCATGCTCACATTGGATAGTGGCATCTAGAATCCGCTAAAAGTTTGACTACTGGTGAACCACATAAACCTACGACCCGGTATGTTTACACAAACAAGCAAGTGGCTATGGGAAAGTCATACTTATGGTCAACTCCTATATGTACTAACCAAACCAAAGCTATACCTCCTGATAACTTTGATAGGGCACCACACAAAATGAACAACGAGATCCATTAGGAAACAAAACTATACATGCTAACACCCATGAACAAACATGACGGCTCCACAAGCAAGAAAAGTGTATTAATGCAAAGGCGATACATATAAAATTTATTGTAAAATGAAAAAATAGTGTAAGGTACATTCAAAGGGGGCTTTTTCTTAATTCATGCCAAGGTCTTTAACTTAGGAAATATTGTGCCTAAAGGTCTCAAGAGAGGACCCGATCAAAGAATCAAAGATTCTAACTTAGAATGGTGTGTGTTGCATCAAAGAAGCCACTAAGAGGAATATACCCATACTAAGAGAGACCAAAATTTTTGAAGGAAATCGTACTTAATGTCACCAAAGAGAAAGATGCATTGCATGAAGTAAGAAGACTACACAATGAACCATGAGTTGAAAATGCAAATGTATGCCCCCACTTCAAATAAATTGCTAAAAACTATGTTGTGAGAAATTACTTTAAAGTAGAAAATGATAAATGCTAACAATAAAGAGGATATGAGAGCTTATTTGGAAAGCCCTATGCCAAGTCATGTGTTTCCAAATGAAACTATGTCATGAAAAGGGGTTGCCCCCAAAATAAAATCCCAAAATCACACATAGGGATCCATATGTAGTTGAGTTGAGTGAATAATACGTGCTACAATATTGTTTTTAGAGCTTAGAAATGTCATCACATTCCCCAAATATTCGGATCATCTCAATACCATTGTCATCCCAAAGGCATACACAAGATAAAGAAAAGATAAAGGTTTGCGACATTTTAGAAAGAATCAATAGATACAAATGGGGATATACATAAAAACATAATAGTATGGGAGATCACATTATTCACATGCAATCATAAACATGAAAAATAAAAAAAAAGACAAGACTAGCAAGGCAAATGTGAGTCAACCTAGAGCAGTTTTTCTGCATCACAATCTTGATTGGTATATATGAAAGACAAAAAAATAGCCAAAGGGACAAAAACAAGTGCTGAACTAGGGGAAGCACCAAGTTCAACACTCTTCTTAGGATAATTTTAATTTAAGTTCATAGAAGAGGAAAACAATGTATTCAACTCTTTATGCACTTGTTCATTAATTTCAACAATCTCATCATCATCATCCAAGTTAATCACAATGGGAGGTCGAATGATAATGTGCAAAGAAGATGCTAATTCTTGTTGTGCTTACGATATAGGACCTTTTTGTTGTGGTGAAGAGGGAGAATCATCGTGTACAACTTCACTTGAGTTTGGATATTGATTTTATTTTTTATTTTCTTCATTTATCCTTCAAGCAATAACACGATGTCTATGTTTACGCTCTCTAGTGTTTCTATTTCTTTTGGTACAACTTTCAAGTTGTGTTTGTGAACTTGACCTCTGGAGCCTTGAATTTCTAATTTGGAGAACATTGTAGTCCTAGATTTAGATTGCATTAAATTTGCATTATATTTACATTAGTTGAACTTCATTTAGGCATTCTAAATATTGCATTAATGAAAAGTGCATATAGGTTGCATTTTTGCATTTTTTGCATCATTAAATTTCATTGGAAAAATTTACTTGCAAATAGTCATTTGAGAATACAACCTAGAAACCTTAAAATCAACTCATAATTTTTTGAATCTGGTTTAAAAGCCCTAGTTTTGGACTTGTTCACCACCTGGGTGATTTAGTCCATGTACTGGTTTTTTCTCTAGTTTTTTGGGTATTCTGTGCTATTTGTTTTTCACTATTTGAAACTATTAAAAACCCTAATTGGGACTCATTCTCCCACTTGGGAAATTTATTCTCAGATCAGGTTTGGATATGCATTTTACAACATTAAAATCTTGTCATCCATGCTTTTGTTTGTTTTCTTTTGATTATTGTTTTAGTTTGTAGAATTACTATTAATAGCAATCTTTTCATAATTGATTTCGTTTAAAGTACATATTTTAATTGTGAATAGAATTTGATTACTACACTTTTGTTTCATTTATAGCATTAATTCATAGTTTTATAAGATTAGATTACATTTGGCATTCATTAGAAAACAAAACCAATGAAAAAAAACCATAAATTGATGAACCCCTTGGAGAAAGCATAGTTATTTGAGTATGTCAAATCTCCTTTTCCAAGTTAACCTATCCTTCAAGCCCTTTAATAGAAATGAATTTGACATGTTAGATGAAGCCCTTGAGGATTTAATCTCACAAGGTTCATCCACTAAGACTTGTTATAACAAACCAAAACAAAGAGAAGTTAATGTTGTTCAACCTCAACTCATCCTTTACCCACCCTCAAACTAGTCTCAAAATGAAAACAAACCCGTTCTCATCCTTGAACCACCTACGAATAATGTTTTGTAGAAATTGAGTTATAATAGCATTTATAATACATATAACACTAGAAAAAATCCACAAGCAAGACAAACAACTTCAACATCCCTCCCTTTGCCTCAACCCATCTTGCCTAGTGCTCCTCATTTTCCTTCGCATAGTGGGAAGGTGTATGATATTGTTGAACAACTTAAGAATACTCCTACAAAGATATCCCTATGGGATCTAATTCAAACTTCACATAGTTATCATACTATGCTTTAAATAGACTGACAAGTGGTGGTTCCCTCTAGTGCAAATCCAAGTAATGTAGCAACTCTAATTCAAGGAATGAATGTAGTTAACATTGTCATTACCTTTCATCAAAATTAGTTACCTCCCTTGGAAGTGAGAAAGAAAAATGACGCCTTCATGATAATAGCTATATTTAATAGGATAGAAATAAAGTGAACCCTTGTTGACAATGGCTCAACTCTTAATGTGTGTAGTGTAACCCTTTTGGATAAACTCGGTGTGGATAAATCAAGAATTGAACCTGATTCCTTATCGGTTCAAGGATTAGACAATGTAGGAAAGCAATCGCTTGGTGTGATCACTTTGCCTATTACAGTTGGAAAGGCCACATTTAAAACTCCTATCCATGTTATGCCTCATGATCTTTCATACAATCTCCTTTTCAGAAGACCTTGGATTCATCAGATGCATATAGTGCATTCAACTCTTCATCATATCATGAAGTATGTCTATAGCAATAAAGTTTACCAAATTGAAATAGATCTTGAGCCCAAATTTTGCTTACAAATTGAAAAAGGAACAACAAGTCCTCTAAATACATTAATCCCAGCTTCAAAGATATAATCTATGAAAGAAGAGCAACAAGAGATGGAAAAAGTGTCAAAGTTATTAGAAGATGATTGGGGTTCATTAAAATTAACACCTTCGTTCATGGGAGAATACAAAATTACAACAAAATAAACTGAAAAGAAAAAAAAACCAATGGTAATGTCAGCGTGGAATTCAAAAGAAAACTCACAAGAATCTACTTCATCTACTCTAGAAGAAGACACAAGTTATACAACAAACTTTGATGAAATAGACTAACAACAACCACCAAACCTGGAAGAGATGGAGAAACTTTATGGAAGAGGTTGTGAGCTTATGAAACAACTTGGTTATAGTGGAAAAGGATGTGGAAGGAAAGAGCAAGGAATCCGTGTTCCTATAGAGCCTAACACACAAGAAACCAAAAGTTGTTTGGGGTATTGTCCTTCTAAGATAACACAAGTGACGAAAAAGATCCTCACTCAACATCAACACTGTCATATGTAACTCCACCAAAACAACTCACTTTGAAGCATCTTGAATTGATTTATACAACTTGTGAAGAATCATTGGAATACTTCGAAGATGATGAATCCTTGAAATAAATGTTAGGAGTTTATGACAAGTCATTTATTCCTCTTAAAAATAAACAGGTTACATGTACTATGGTTAGTGCTAAGCAAGAAGATGAAGAGAGGGAAATAAATGAGAATGATAAGGAAAACGAAGAATACAATCTTGAAATTTTGAAACAAAGTGCACTTCCTTTGGGAGATACAATCAACATGCCAATGAATACAACTAACAAGGAAAAAGTGATTCAAATAGGAAAGTGCCTTGATGAAGATGGACAAGAAGAACATGCAAATTTACTTCATGACTTTCCCAAAAATTTTGCTTGGACTTATTCAGATATACCAAAAATTGATGCTAAGATAGTGACACATGACATAGTCCTTGCAGAGGATGCTAAAATAGTCAGAAAAAAGATATGAAAGATGAATCCTAAGATAGCCTTATTGGTTAAGGCTAAGATTGAGAAACACCTTGTAGCTAGTTTAATAAGACCTATTGATTATTCTCCTTGGATCTCAAACATTGTTGCAGTCGTGAAGCCTGATAATTGTATTAGGATGTGTACAGACTTTCATGATTTGAATAAATCATTTTTAAAAGATCACTTTCCCCTTCCTAATATTGACATGATAGTAGATTCGACTGCAGGACATGCTTTGTTGTCATTCATTGATGGATTTTTTGGATATAATCAAAATTTTATTAACCTTCAAGATCAATACAAAATAATACAAAAAAGCATTTACTACAACTTGGGGAACATTTTGTTGGGCAGTCATTCCTTTTGAATTAAAGAACATAGGCACAACCTATCAAAGAGCTATGACATTGATATTTCATGATTACATACCTAATATTTTGGAAGATTATGTCGATAATATCCAAGCCAAATATTTAAATAGAAAAGACAATGTGAATATCCTTCAAAAAATATTTGAAAGAATGCAAAAATATAACATGAGATTGAACTCAAAAAAGTGTCTTTGGTGTAGATAGTGGAATTTTTTTAGGTTTCATAGTATCTCACAGAGGCATTGAGGTGGACATGAAGAAAATTGATGCTATCATTAACATGCCACCTTCTAGAAATATTTCTCAATTGTGCACTTTACAAGGAAGAATTCAGACTATTCATCATTTTGTAGGATCCTTAGTGGATCAAACATTACTCTTTACACAAATCCTTAAGAAATAGGTTCAGTTTAATTGGAATGAGGATTGTAAACAATCTTTTGAGATTTTGAAAGATTATCTTGCTAGTCCACCTATTTTACAACCCGTTTTGCAAGACAAACCATTTATCCTTTATACAACAACATCAACCCATGCTCTTGTAGCATTATTGGCTCTACAAGAGGAAAATGGTAAAGAACATCCTATTTATTATTGTTGTATGTTGTGGTGTGTTGCTGATATGTGATTGTCATTGATGTCAACAT